>CM042418.1:4439845-4684262 GCA_023634145.1 Thymallus thymallus
TTGTATTGGTTATTCTCTCTCCTTCTCTCTTCATCATTCCCCATTCTCTCTCTTTCCTTCTCTCCCCCATTCTCTCTCTCTCTCCCTCACTCAGTCCCCATTTCCGCTCTCTTATTCTCTATACAACTCCCTCCCTCCCTCCCTCCCTCCCTCAATGCCTCTCGCTCTCTTTCCAACAAAGTTCTGTGGAGTTCTTTTTGACATGTCTGGTGCAGGGGCCATTTGAATTACAACACATTAAAAATTTAAATCTTTAAATTGGAAGTTTTCGCCTGCTCTCCATCTCTGTCTCCCGCCACTGGCTTACTCAGCCTGCGGGCATACTGAAAGAGAGAGATGGAGATGGAGAGAGAAAGAGGGATGGGGTGGAGAGAGCGAGAAAGACAGAGGGAAAAAGAGAGAGAGAGAGAAACGGTGGGAGAGAGATAGAGAGAGAGAAAGAGGAAGAGAGCGGGCTCAGAGATGACTAAGCCAAGTTCTCCAGTGTCTGTGTGAATCAACCAATGACAGGTCAGGACAGCAAGCTGACTGCAGAAGGAACGGGGGTAAGTAGCCCACAGAGCTTTTCATTTCAACACTGTGTTATTTAGAGAAGAATAAGAAGAAAATAGCTTTGTGAGATTGCTGGAGGAAATCTAATAACAGTCAAGCCAGCCAGTGAAGGATTCATAAGATGAGGCATGATGATATCACAGCATTGGTAAGGATTGTTGTCAGCCAGGGGTGGCCTGGGACCAGAATTTGGTCCTGACATTTTATCCACACCAGCCCACATCACTGCATGCGCTCACATCACGTTGCAGTTGTAGGCGTGGCACTCCATATCCCAAAGCCATATCAAATATCTTGGTTGTAAAATTCATTGTTGCTATTGAGCTGAATATTGAGAGTTGAGAAAAAAAATACCTACAGAAATCTGAGGCCATCCTCTCTTAAACAGGGATTGTGTTTTCCCCTCAATTGCATTTTGAAATGTTATATGATCAGAACGTATTTTTCTCTTGCGCAGGGACAGGGACAGAGTCAGGGACAGGGACAGGGACAGGGACAGGGACAGGGACAGGGACAGGGACAGGGACAGGGACAGGGACAGGGACAGGGACTTTCATTACAGGAATCATGAGGATAATACACCAAATCAGCTGCCAAAAAAATAGGAAGTTTTGTGTGAGGTGACAATGTAGAACGTGCTCTTTTTAAAAATTTTTACGATCCATGATCTTGGCCGGCTGGTGACAGACTCTGAGCAGGTCTTTTTGCTGATGCCGCATTTTACTTTGAATGTGAGTTTGCGTCATCAGCTCAACCTATCAGGAAACCAGGCTGGCCCACCTTGGGAGGGGGATCGGCTGTTGCCCACTAATTAGTATAACAGATACTTTTTTTGTGTGTGTGTCAATTTCAACCAGCCCACCCAACAACAAAACAATTCCAGTCAATCTGGCATTTGCCAGAATTGCCAGATGGCCAATCCACCCTGCTGTCAGCATAGTGGTCCGAACTGAACAGGGTTGATCCAGTACGTTTATGACACAGAGTCCTGGTTTTCATTCTACAGGCTTTTCCTGGTTTTGAATGGATTCTGACCTCTTAAGGTTAAAGTTAATGGCTGTTGTACAGTGTTGCATAGTTATGAAATATAAACAGCACGTCATGAAACTGTTGAGTTCATCTTACTGATGGGGTAGGAATGGGTTGTTGAACCCAAACCCCACGGGAGACCACGTATGTCATAATTTATGATGTGCATAAAACACAACACACCATTTTCTCTAATTGACCTCTGCGCCTCTGAGCAACTGATTAGGGCTACCCGGATGGTTAGGGGGTGTGTGTGAGTGTGCAAGCATACGTGTGTGTCTGTGTGTGTGTGTGTGTGATGATTGCAGAAAAAGAGAGAGATCCACGTTGTCATCACACCAGATGGAAACTCTAATTCTGTCATTTCTCTCTGCAGATGAAGAGTCATCACGTCATGAGGCATGAAAACATGACACGCTACGCCAATATTAAACCCCTATCACAACAACACATTACATGACAATCCCTTCCATAAGAACAGCAGGGTATTAATGCCTTGTATTCTTTTGCATGGGAATAGGTCCTGCTGTCAGTAACCGGGACATAAATGATTACTCATTACAGGACAGCCATTCAATAGTAAAAATAAATTGTATTTTTGTCAAATGCTGCTTTTACCCTTGTGTGTTTGGGCATCGGAGGAGAATGGCTTGAAATTAAAGCATGCAGCCTGTATGTACTGTGATTCTACAGATATATATTCCATCATATACTGTGTATGTGAGGGCCCGTTTGAAGGAAATAGGGTGAGTTTGTTAATGATGTACGGTTTTATCTTGGTTGCCCCTGCCTGTTTGGCGTATCGCAGGCCTGGCCCTCCCTGCCTTCCGCCCTGTTGGCCTATCTAAAACTTCCCCTCCGCCCCGTTGGCCTATCTCCATCCTTGCCAGGCCATGGTTCTTAATACCTTGAGTACTGTGATCACGCTGGGCGGATAGCTTAATCCCACCATGTTGGACGTCCGGCGGTACATCCTGTCAGGGAGAGATAACACACAACCATGCACACACACACACACACACACACACACACACACACACACACACACACACACACACACACACACACACACACACACACACACACACACACACACACACACACACACACACACACACACACCCACGCACACACCCACGCACACACATAATATTACGACACCCAGAGAGCCTAGGAACACTGAATGGTGGAGGTGGACGGGGAGAGATGGCTAGTGGTATTAGAACTTCAAGGGTACGGGGAGGATGGTTCTGGGGGAAATACCTCACAACAGGGATGTGATGGGTGACCTTCCCAATGCTTATCATCTAGGCTGGGGTTTACCCTTCTACTGTGAGACTGATACATACTGTATGCTATCACATACACCCATCCAGGGCTTGGGCAGAGATTGCTGGATACTGGATGCACACACTTTCATGTAGGGTTCTTTATGTTAAGGCATTCTCTACAGGACAAAATAACTTTGAAAATACTTTGATGGCTCCATTAATAGTAGGCCAAAATATGGAACTCCTTTCCTTTAAAGTGATACTTTTATGTCTCTATGTCAAGCATGAAGGAAGATAGAGGTTTGTTTTGCGAGCCAATGCTAACTAGCGTTAGCGCAGTGACTGTAAGTCTATGGGTAACTTTTAGCATGAGATAATCTTGGGGCCCAGAACCAAATCTTAAATGCAAGCTACTTGATTTGATTCTGGGGACTGTTATTGTTAGCTGTCTGTCACGAGAGACTAACAGTGGGCTGAATGTGGGATATCCTATTTCGGTACGAAATACACAGACCATATACAGAAAGGTATGTGGACACCCCTTCAAATTAGTGGATTTGGCTATTACTGTTGCTCAGGTGTATAAAATAAAGCACACAGCCATGCAATCTCCATAGACAAACATTGGCAGTAAAATGGCCTTTCCAAAAAGTCAGTTCGTAAAATTTCTGATCGACTAGAGCTGCCCCGGTGAACTGTAAGTGCTGTTATTGTGAAGTGGAAACGTCTAGGAGCAACAACGGCTCAACTGCAAAGTGGTAGGCCACACAAGCTGACAGAACAGGACCACCGAGTGCTGAAGAACGTAGCATGTAAAAATGAACTCACTACCGAGTTCCACACTGCCTTTGGAAGCAACGTCAGCATAAGAGCTGTTCTTCGGGAGCTGCATGAAATGGGTTTTCTTGGCCGAGCAGCCGCACACAAGCCTAAGATCACCATGCGCAATGCCAAGCGTCGGCTGGAGTGGTGTAAAGCTCACTGCCATTGAGTCTGGAGCAGTGGAAACGCGTTTTCTAGAGGCAGTCCGATGGACGAATCTGGGTTTGGCGGATGCCAGGAGAACGCTACCTGTCCGAATGCATAGTGTTAACTGTAAAGCTTGGTGGAGGAGGAATAATGCATAGTGTTAACTGTAAAGCTTGGTGGAGGAGAAATAATGCATAGTGTTAACTGTAAAGCTTGGTTGTCTGGCACTGTTTTGCATGATTCGGGCCCCTCAGTTCCAGTGAAGGGAAATCTTAACGCTACAGCATATAATGACATTCTAGACGATTCTGTGCTTCCAACTTTCCCTTTCCTGTTTCAGCATGACAATGCCCCCGTGAAAAAAACGAGGTCCATACAGAAATGGTTTGTCGAGATCAGTGTGGAAGAATTTGACTAGCCTGCACAGATCCCTGACCTCAACCCCATCGAACACCTTTGGGATGAATTGGAACACCGACTGCGAGCCAGGCCTAATCGCCCAACATCAGTGCCCGATCTCAATAATGCTCTTGTGGCTGAATGGAAGCAAGTCCCAGCGGCAATGTTCCAACATCTAGCGGAAAGCCTTCCCAGAAGAGTGGAGGCTGTTATAGCAGCAAAGGGGGGACCAACTACATATTAATGCCCATGATTTTGGAATGAGACGTTCGACAAGCAGGTGTCCACATACTTTTGGTCATGTAGTGTATTTGTGGGACAATCAACCCCTTCACAAATACACAGTGTGTTACTATCAGTGCTGATCTCCCAGTTCAGTAAGAAACATTCTACATGTTCTGAGGACATTGGAGGACAAACTAACCTCTCAACAAATATCCCAGCCTGCACTGCATGGACGATGCTGCGGAAGCGCGGTTTCTCTTCGGTCCGGCGCAGCATCAGACCCATCTGACGCGTGAAGGTGGAGGCCAGCCAATCACGCACCTCCGACGGCACCGAGTCCGACTGGATGTCACTCAGTTCATCCTCCGTGTCCACCAACCGCCTGAGAGGGATGGACACACGAGCACAAGCACAAGAGAGGGATGGACACACGAGCACAAGCACACACACACACATATATGCGCAAATACGTGCATACATGGACGCACAAGTATGCATTCATATATGTACACACACACATGTACACACACACACACACATACACACACACAGCAGGGCCCATCTCTTCTCATCAATAATGTTTCGATCAAGTTAAAATAACTACTTTGTTTCGAGGACTTGGTACGATTTTTCATTAAAACCCAATTCTGCTCTCTTTCTCTCTAACAAATATGTGTAGACAGAGGAGGGAGAGAGAGAGAGAGAGAGAGAGAGAGAGAGAGGAAGAGAGAGAGGGGAATACAGAGAGAGAGAGCAAGAGAGAGAGAGAGAGAGAGAGAGAGACCTTACTGAAAAAAACATGATGGATTTCACATGATATTTCACAGGTGATGACCTGAATAAAAAATAAAACATTAATTTGAATGTCCCTGGAACGTCACACGGTCGCAGTGTTTTCATCTTACACCTTAGACATACATGGTCACAGTGTTTAAGTTTCTTTGTACTGGTAGTTATTATTCAACAAGTCCTCAACTGGGATTTAACCTCACAACCTCTTGGTTCATGGCATTCCGATCTTCCTGCTATGTCCCCATGTCGGTGGCAATAATTGATTTCACCTGTATTCCTACACTTTGGTCAAAAATACTAATTGCTGGAAGAAGTAAATGAAATCAATGATGAGAAAATAGCAGTGCAGATGGCACTCTTTTGCAGAGATGTATTAAAGGTAATAAATCTGTAGGAAACTTCTAAAAAAGATAAAGATAAACATGTTGACACAATTTTTCATTACTTCCCTTCCCAAAAAAACATGTGAAAATCAAATTTCACATGTGAAATCGCATGTTCACTTGTGAAATAGCTGTTTTCACATGTTGAAATGAAACTTTCACATGTGAAAACAAAAGAGACATGTGAGGTCAATTGTTCACATGTGAAACCATATGTTCACATTTATTCAATTAGAGTTCACATGTTAACACCACCTTTTTGCATGTGAGGAGAATAACATGTTTTAAAACTTTCATACATGAAAATCTCATTTGCATTTTCACATGTAAAAACCTAAATCTCACATGTGAAGTTTTAGATGTGAAAAATGTTCAAATGTTGTCACGTGTAGTTTTATGGTATCACTGAAATGTTGTGTCTTCATGTTGTCACGTATTTCACATGTTTTAACGTGCTCAATGTTTTCACATGTGTAGTTTCAGGTCATCACATGTTGCTTTTATATGTTGTCACATGTTATTACACTCATTTCACATAAGATCACATGTAACATTCAGAGAAGGTGCAGGAGAGTAGGAGAGAGATGGAGTGAGAGAAAGAGAAGGAGAAAATAACATTCTGTAGGACAGAACATTTTGAGAAATAACTTGACTAACACAGAATATGTCAGATACTTTATGTAATAGGTATTGGCCAATCTACTGTACTGTTGTGCCCATGATAAGGTATCCATACCGTGTCTCCTCGATGTACACAGACTCCAGGACTGAGGCTGCATACTCCAAGTTCTTCTTGAGGTCGACGACGGACGCCTCTCCTCGTTCCAACTGTTTCACCAAGCATCGCAACCTGGAGAAAGACAACAAAACACACGTGTTCTCATGCTTCTAAAGTTGCAAGCACTAAAAGTTAGATCGTGTCATCGTATTGGCGGGACAATTGCCGCAATTTGTGTGTTTTTATGCATGTGTTATTATGCGTGGCTTATTTTTCCCAGTTAAGTGGACTTGTAAAACCACACACTAACCTGAAAAAGAGCAATAGCATACATTCATTCCATTGTTCTGTGGCTGAATACTGAATCTATTCATGATGACTATATACATAAAAAAACTAGCAAAGCATTAGCATTGCATTATCATAGCATTACCATTGCATTATCATTGCATTATCATTGCATTTTCATTGGATAATCCTATTTGGTTATGCTAAAGTCAGACAGTCACCTGGTACACCTCCATATCACACCCAACAATGGCACAGAGACAGCAGCCTCACTACTAGCCCTGAGCTAACTATGTATTGTAATATATTAACAACAAATGAACGTGTTTGACACCTTATTGAGGAGGGATGTGAAGGTTTGTGTAACTGGTAGATGAACAGAATATTTGGTCGAGGGAAATAAAAAAGTAAGGATGGTAGGTTAACTAAGGAGAGAGGAAGCTGTTCAGCTGTGTATTCATGCATGCCACACTGTTGGCTGGACATGCAGTACGACACACACACACACACACACACACACAGATCTAACAGCCAATAGAAGACTGCTAGCCAAAGCCCACTCTGCCAGAGTCTAAACCCCAGCAATCACAATCCTCTTTAAGAGCGCCCAGTCTGCCCTGATACAACATGTCACAGTTGCTTTCAGATGGCACAAATGGCCAAGTCACAGTCCATTTGTACAGACATGTTGGTTTTGTAAAAAAGAGGACTCAGGCCAGGATTCAATCCAACACAGATTAACCCTGCAGCAATAGACTTTTTTTTACGCTACTTCCCCGACATTCACGAGATCACGTTGGCTGTAAATGCTGCGGACGTCGGCTCAAGCTGAAATCACCGTTAACCATCAACCACAGTGTAAAGGTCGTGTTTCTGCATTTGTTTGAATCCTGGTCTCTTTCCAACAACTCCTAACCCTGGTGGCTGAACTCGAAGCTATTTGATACTCCAGTCAAATTAGATAATTCTGAATAATATTGGAAAACTAAGGCACAATAGAGCAGAGATCTTGCTTTCTAAAACAGTAAAATCACAGCTGATCAAGATAAAAAACTACATTGGAAATACAAAGAGCAAACAGTGATAATCGTGCTACAAACAAAAGCCCAGTAAAACAGCAGCTCAAGTCCAAAGTAGAGAGCTTATTGTTATTTACAGGAGTACCATCTGGGACAGCAGTATGTGACACAGTAATAACTCTTCCTAGCTAGACTAAAGATTAGCTCGGGCTAATGGCTCTCACCTCTACACACCACTGCTTGATTATTGCACTGACTGTGTGTGTGTACGTGTGTGTGTGTGTGTGTGTGTGTGTGTACATGCTAGTCTCATTGTAAACCCCGGACACTCCATTTAGTATGAAATGTTACATTTGGTATGGTTGCATAAAACAGAAAGTTACTTAAGGCAAAAAACGAAAGTAGCGGTTTTCAAAAAATGCTAAAGTGAGGCCAGAGGTAAAGGCAGCCGTTTTACAAGCGCCTAACCAATTGTGCTGTTATGTGTGTTTTTTCGCGTTATTTGTAACTTATTTTGTACATAATGTACATAATGTTTCTGCCACCGTCTTTTATAATCTAATAGAGCTTATGGATATCATGACAGCGATTACTCACGTCGAACTGGACAATGTTTTATTTTTCTCCAACTAACAATTATTTTTTCAATGAGCCCGACTCAGAGGATGTACTTCAGACACCCGACAAGGCCCAAATCCCCATCATTGGCAGTAGAAAGAGACGCAGGTATAGAGGACACAGGGCGGGGTGCCTGGTAAGGATCCGCCGACGGCGAGTGGGAAATCTGCCTTTACCGTCAGTATTACTAGCTAACGTACAATTATTGGACAATAAATTAGACGAGGTACGATCACGAATATCCTACCAACGGGACATAAACAACTGTAAAATCTTATGTTTCACTGAGTTGTGGCTGAACGGTGACATGAACAACATTCAGATGGCGGGATATACGCTGCACCGGCTAGATAGAACAGCAGACTCCGGTAAGACAGGGGGGGGGGGGGGGGGGGGGCGGTCTGTGTAAATTTGTAAACAACAGCTGGTGCACGAAATCTAAGGAAGTCTAAAGTAGAGTATCTCATGATAAGCTGTAGACCACACTATTTGCCAAGAGAGTTTTCATCTATATTTTTTGTGGCTGTTTACTTACCACCACAGACGGATGCTGGCACTAAGACCACATTCAGTAAGCTGTATAAGGAAATAAGCAAACAGGAAAACGCCCATCCAGAGACGACACTCCTAGTGGCCGGGGACTTTAATGCAGGGAAACTTTAAATCAGTCTTACCTAATTTCTACCAGCATGTTAAATGTGCAACCAGAGGAAAAACACTCTAGACCACCTTTACACCACACAGAAACGCATACAAAGCTCTCCCTCACCCTCCATTTGGCAAATCTGACCATAATTTCATGCTCCTGATTCCTGCTTACAAGCAAAAACTAAAGCAGGAAGCACCAGTGACTCGGTCAATAAAGAAGTGGTCAGATGACACAGATGCTAAGCTACAGGACTGTTTTGCTAACACAGACAGGAATATGTTCCGGGATTCTTCCGATGGCAGTCACTGGCTTCATCAATAAGTGCATCGATGATGTCGTCCCCACAGTGACTGCACATACATATCCCAACCAGAAACCATGGATTACAGGCAACATCCGCACTGAGCTAAAGGGTAGAGCTGCCGCCTTCAAGTAGCGGACGCTTATAAGAAATCCCACTACGCCCTCAGACAAACCATCAAACAGGCAAAGCGCCAACACAGGACTAAGATTGAATCGAATTACACCGGTTCTGACGCTCGTCGGATGTGGCAGGGCCTGCAAACTATTACAGACTACAAAAGGAAGCACAGCCGGTTACTGGCCCAACACTCTAACCACTAGGCTAAGTAAGCAATTGACTGAAATGTGTACACCTGTTGTATTCGGCGCACGTGACAAATAAACTTTAATTTGATTTGATTTGGTCGGGGTGGATGGTCAACGTATAGCGTAAATGTCTATCAACCCAAAGGTTGTGTGTTCGAATCTTATCACAGACAATTTTAGCATTTTAGCTAATTAGCAACTACTTACTACTTTTTAGCTACTTTGCAACTACTTAGAATAGTAGCTGACCATTCCCCTAACCCTTTAACCTAACTCCTAACCCTAACCTTAACATAACCCTAACGTTAGATTTAGCCACCTAGCTAACGTTAGCCAGAACAAATTGTAATTCATAACATATCCGAATTGTAAACTCATAAGATATCATACCAGTTGTAATTTGTAATTTGTAACATATCATATGAAAATGAATACAAACCATAGCAAAATTAACATATTATACTAATTTGAGTGTCCCAGATGTTACGTCTGCCCCCGAGTCCAGGTTGGTGTGTGTCTGTGCTGTGTTGACAGACGGTCTGTTGACGTTGTCAGTGTCGCTAGTTTGTAGTCACACCTTCATAATAAGTATGACACAATGTCACAAGTGTAAGGGTTTATATGTCAGCTCTGGTGATGAAAGCAGAATTTGTGTGTGAGTGTGCACATTTAGGCTGTAATGTGTGACAGAGAGTAATTGTGGGTAAAAGTGTATGTGCGTAAATGCATGACTAATATGTGAGCACATGAGAACAATGTGTGTTTTAAGTGTGTGTGTGTATGTGTGTGTGTGTGTGTGTGTTTGTTAGGGAGTGTATGGGGCACACATGGGGACAGGTTTGACCCATTTCTTCCCACAGCTGCTCGGGCCACACAAGGTACAAACTGACGGGGGAGAGAATTGAAGAGTGAAATCACAAAAGCACCATGGATTTAACTGTGTTGTTATTCACTTCTCCTTCTGCCATTACAGGAGAAGAAACCAAGAGGGAGATTTGAACATAGAATTCCTAGTCATTACACTCAAATCAAATCAAATCAAATTGTATTTGTCACATGCGCCGAATACTACAGGTGTAGACCTTACAGTAAAATGCTTACGTACAAGCCCTTAACCAACAATACAACAGGTGTAGACCTTACAGTGAAATGCTTACCTACAAGCCCTAAACCAACAATACAACAGGTGTAGACCTTACAGTGAAATGCTTACCTACAAGCCCTTAACCAACAATACAACAGGTATAGATCTTACAGTGAAATGCTGACCTACAAGCCCTTAACCAACAATACAACAGGTGTAGACCTCACAGTGAAATGCTTACCTACAAGCCCTTAACCAACAATACAACAGGTGTAGACCTCACAGTGAAATGCTTACCTACAAGCCCTTAACCAACAATACAACAGGTGTAGACCTCACAGTGAAATGCTGACCTACAAGCCCTTAACCAACAATACAACAGGTGTAGACCTCACAGTGAAATGCTGACCTACAAGCCCTTAACCAACAATACAACAGGTGTAGACCTCACAGTGAAATGCTGACCTACAAGCCCTTAACCAACAATACAACAGGTGTAGACCTCACAGTGAAATGCTGACCTACAAGCCCTTAACCAACAATACAACAGGTGTAGACCTCACAGTGAAATGCTGACCTACAAGCCCTTAACCAACAATACAACAGGTGTAGACCTCACAGTGAAATGCTGACCTACAAGCCCTTAACCAACAATACAACAGGTGTAGACCTCACAGTGAAATGCTTACTAACAAGCCCTTAACCAACAATACAACAGGTGTAGACCTCACAGTGAAATGCTGACCTACAAGCCCTTAAACAACAATGCTTAAAAAAAAATAAAAAAATAAAGTAAAAGTAACAAATTGTAAAAGAGTAGCAGTGAAATAACAATAGTGATGCTATATACAGGAAGTACTGGTACAGAGTCAATGTGAGGAGGCTATATACTGGAAGTACTGGTACAGAGTCAATGTGTGGAGGCTATATACAGGAAGTACTGGTACAGAGTCAATGTGAGGAGGCTATATACAGGAAGTACTGGTACAGAGTCAATGTGAGGAGGCTCTATACAGGAAGTACTGGTACAGAGTCAATGTGAGGAGGCTATATACAGGAAGTACTGGTACAGAGTCAATGTGAGGAGGCTATATACAGGAAGTACTGGTACAGAGTCAATGTGAGGAGGCTATATACAGGTGTACTGGTTCAGAGTCAATGTGAGGAGGCTAAATACAGGGGTACCAGTACAGAGTCAATGTGAGGAGGCTATATACAGGGGTACCGGTACAGAGTCAATGTGAGGAGGCTATATACAGGGGTACTGGTACATAGTCAATGTGAGGAGGCTAAATACAGGGGTACCAGTACAGAGTCAATGTGAGGAGGCTATATACAGGTGGTACCAGTACAGAGTCAATGTGAGGAGGCTAAATACAGGGGTACCAGTACAGAGTCAATGTGAGGAGGCTATATACAGGTGTACTGGTACAGAGTCAATGTGAGGAGGCTATATACAGGGGTACTGGTATAGAGTCAATATGAGGAGGCTATATACAGGGGTACCGGTACAGAGTCAATGTGAGGAGGCTATATACAGGGGTACCAGTACAGAGTCAATGTGAGGAGGCTATATACAGGGGCACCAGTACAGAGTCAATGTGAGGAGGCTATATACAGGTGGTACAAGTACAGAGTCAATGTGAGGAGGCTATATACAGGTGGTACCAGTACAGAGTCAATGTGAGGAGGCTATTTACAGGGGTACTGGTACAGAGTCAATGTGAGGAGGCTATATACAGGGGTACTGGTACATAGTCAATGTGAGGAGGCTATATACAGGGGTACCGTTACAGAGTCAATGTGAGGAGGCTATATACAGGTGGTACAAGTACAGAGTCAATGTGAGGAGGCTATATACAGGTGGTACCAGTACAGAGTCAATGTGAGGAGGCTATATACAGGTGGTACCAGTACAGAGTTAATGTGAGGAGGCTATATACAGGTGGCATCAGTACAGAGTCAATGAGAGGAGGCTATATACAGGGGGTACCAGTACAGAGTCAATGTGAGGAGGCTATATACAGGTGGTACCAGTACAGAGTCAATGTGAGGAGGCTATATACAGGTGGTACCAGTACAGAGTCAATGTGAGGAGGCTATATACAGGGGCACCAGTACAGAGTCAATGTGAGGAGGCTATATACAGGTGGTACAAGTACAGAGTCAATGTGAGGAGGCTATATACAGGGGGTACAAGTACAGAGTCAATGAGAGGAGGCTATATACAGGGGGTACCAGTACAGAGTCAATGTGAGGAGGCTATATACAGGTGGTACCAGTACAGAGTCAATGTGAGGAGGCTATATACAGGTGGTACCAGTACAGAGTCAATGTGAGGAGGCTATATACAGGGGTATATACAGGGGTACCGGTATAGACTCAATGTGCGAGGGCACAGGTTAGTCGGCGTAATTGAGGTAATATGTAAATGTAGATAGAGTTAAAGTGACTATGCATAGATAATAAACAGAGAGTGGCAGCAATGTAAAAGAGGGTCTGGTGGCCATTTGATTAGCTGTTCAAGAGTCTGATGGTAGCAGAGAGAACAGTCTATGGCTTGGGTGACTGGAGTCTTTGACAATTTTTAGGGCCTTCCTCTGACACCGCTTGTGATAGAGGTCTTGGATGTCAGGAATCTTGGCTCCAGTGATGTACTGGGCCGTACGCACTAACCTCTGTAGTGCCTTGCAGTCTGAGGCCGAGCAGTTGCCATACCAGGCAGTGATGCAACCAGTCAGGATGCTCTCGATGGTGTAGCTGTAGAACCTTTTGAGGATCTGAGGACATATACTGTATATCTAGGGGTAAATAAGGTAACTCTTGTGGCAGAATGATCAGTAATGTCACAGTAATTTGGTATGATAAGCCTTTTAGCAAATAAGGCACATATATCTAGCTGAAAATACATGAATTGCCCTATTCACTGTTCCGTAGAAAAACACTTCAAGCTCAATTTGCTGTAATGGGTCAAGTCCATAATAGGTTGACTGAATGACCTACTGTTATAGAACCTGACTCCCATACACAGTCTACGTTTGAATCCGTTTTACCCCCGCAGCACGGTGGAGATGGGAGAACATAGCATCAGAAACCATGACACCATAGACTCTCCAGTTCTTTCTTAGTAACATGAAACAGTCTGCGTTCTATCAAAGAACTCCACTCTGGTCTGGATGGGCCACGGAACATGCACACGCGCAAACACACACAAACAAACACATACCTCGACAAAATGTCATCCTATTAATATACTCTTCTTTACCGTTAATTAAATTCCCCCACTCTGTTTTAAAAAGGAGAACAAGATCGAAACACAAAGGAAAAAGGACATGGTGTTTTAATGATGTTATCGAAATCTGCCTTTCCCTCTCTCTCTCCCAGAGGATTCCCATCTGCTCTCTAGTAAGCAAGCTCATAATCAATGAGTCACATCAATGTCAACCCATTAAAGGATTGCAGCTTACCAGAAGCCTCTCTGATTGGGAATTAGATGGAAAAGGCAACAGGTGATAACTACAGAGGAACCTGGAACTGAACAATAAGATGACCTTTTAATAGTGAGAAGGGTTATCATGTGAATATGAATATAATTGTACCTCATCAGCAGTCAGAGACACCTGTTCTGGGTACTACGGACGCGTCTCAAATGGCACTCTATTCCTTTCAGCCAGAATCACTCGAGATCCAAGGAGATATTCAACGTTTGTCTAGGTCCCCAGGACCTTGTGAGATGCCTTCAAAACTGGCCACTAGGGGCAACTGTGGGGTTGTGGATGGGGATGGTGGATGGGCGTAAGCCGCAAGCTATGGCACAGAGGGTCGTTTACATTTTTGTTCCGTAAGCTGCAAGCTCCAAGGATCACGTGTTCAATACCAGTCAATACCAAAACATTTTTTATTGTTTTGTTTCAACGCTACCCCAAACTTCAACTCTTACCTTAACCATTCAGAATGAATGCCTAAACTTATCCATCGAAATGTAATGTTTACCCCCCCCCCGCACAGTCATCCTATTTCCCAACTAAAAATAGCCTTTGAATTACCAAAACATCACCCATAATATTGTTACACTATTAAACGGCTCAGAATGGAAGAAATTGGACCTTTCCTCTCTTCTCTAACAATCAGGAGCTCATGAGCTCGCCTTGACTGATAGATCTTTGAAACACCCTTGTGGTCATTCCCAGGTAACCAATGGGCCACATGTCATTGATGTAAGGCATAATCAACTAAGGGCTATGAATTATATGGAAAATAATGAATGATATGGAAGGTGTGTTCCACAGAGTTGCATTATTTTCCAGAGAACGCATAGAGCCTTCCGTTGATTATCCCTTTTATACCATTGTTATAATTTAAAACATTTGCTACTAGAAATTTGATAATTTGCCACTAGCAAGTTTACTGGATAGCTACAGTAGTTGCCATGGTAGCCAAACCAACAGACTTGCTAGTTTAGCTAACCAAACCATAATTCCTAGCTTGCTATTATGACAATCGAATTTAACAATTACAATAATATTTCCAATTTGACTTTTTCTTTCAAAAGCAGCTCAGACAGAACATGTAAGTATTGCCATTGAATTCTACTGTGCTGATATACCGTGTGTTATTGGTAAATAATGTATGCTCTAGAATGCCCTTCAAGCCAATCAGATACGATTATTCAACAATGCCACGGTATGAGACAAGGTAAACAACCGGCCACATATCATTCCAAGCCTAAATAGCATGCCTCAACCCATTCTCTCTACAAAATGCCCTCATGGTCAACTGAGCTGATCATGGACTGTTGGATATCAGACAAACAGCAGCAATAAACAATAGCATTTATATTGTTTTGTAACTAATTACAGAACACAGTTCACTGATACACTTCTTCAGAATAATTAGTAAAGCCCGAGTCACCTTAGAAGCTTAGACATAAAGGAATGTACATGAAAGCATACAATAAGTGTACTGGACAATGTATTGGTGCCTCTGCATTAGCATTCTAAATTACAATACGTTCCGAATTGTATGTATTGGTAAGCAATTTATTGGACCAGACATTGATCAACATGAACACATGAGACATAAAGAACAGAAATAAGAGATATAATTTGAGATAAAAAAAAATGTTAGAGCCATAAGCCTAAAATAGGCAGGACCCATTGATTCGGACACTTTGAAAAGCTCATCTCCAGCCCAAATACTTGAAAAATACTATAAAAAGTAACAAAATGTGAAATCATATCACGTAAAAGTGAATTACTTAGGCTTTAGGAAATGCAACCAACTACAGAGATTGATGGGGAGCGGAGTGGGAAAGGAGGTGGACCCATGTACCCTCCTCCTTGTCAGGCCTCTCACACTGAGCAGACGGGCATCCTGGGATGGACAGCTTGTACATCTTCCCAAAATACGGCGCTGGATCAGGGTGACCTCGTTGAAGAGGAGATCCAGGAGACTGTTTACGTAGCCTGTAATGTTTTTGAAAAGGTAAATATTTGTTAAATGGGTAGTGAATTTTAGTTGCTTTTATTTACTGTTCTGAATTATGATGCTATCAATTCATTGATGAAGTGATCTACTGATTGTGTTTTCTGATATTTTTGAGGTACTGAATTTGGAAATATGCTATATTTCGTGATGTATTGTATTGTCATCTCTACAGTACCTTCTTGCCCTTTGTGCTGTTGTCTGTGCACAATAATGTTTGTACCATGTTTTGTGCTGCTACGATGTTACGTTGCTACCATGCTGTGTTGTCATGTGTTGCTGTCTTGCTATGTTGTTGTCTTAGGCATCTCTTTTGGTAGGGTTATTTTATCTCTCTTGTCGTGATGTGTGTTTGGTCCTATATTTATATTTTATTTATTTGTATTTATTGACATTTTTAATCCCAGCCCCCATCCCCACAGGAGGTATTTTGCCTTTTGGTAGGACGTCATTGTAAATAAGAATTTGTTCTTAACTGACTTGCTTAGTTAAAGTTTAAATAAATTAAAAAATATATATATATATGTGTGTGTGCCTGAAATGCTCAAATTGATGCAATGAATAACAATGACTTACAAAATGTTGGGTCTGTCTTCACAGGCTTCACAGCATATCTCCCTTTCTTTGCCTTGGAAAAGCTGATTTTGTATCACAGCATTCCTGCTGCGGTGGTTGCCTGGGAAGCTGTGCAGACAGAATAGATGTTGAATTGTCTAATTATAGCTTGGTCTATCATTACAGCGGAAAGACAAAATGAGGTGGACAGTGAAATAGCAATATTTGAGCTGGCATTTCTCAAGACTCAATGTAGGGGCCTTAGGGATAGAGACTGTCAAGTGTGTTACAGAAAATATACCATTCGGAATTCAAAGCAGCCACAGCCACAGTTGCATTATAGCTTCCCGGTCCCGCCGAAATGTTGGCTACCGTGTCAGACTCTGATACTTACATTATGGTCAGCGCTTGCAAGATCCAATGTCAATGAGGGTACAGGGTTAGCTTCCTGGCAAGACCCATCTTCCTGGCAAGGCCAAATTCTCCTCAATTGATAAAGCAACTTCACTCGAAATGTGCACTGCACACGCGTGTCATGGTTGTAATTTTCAGTTCAGCCTGTCCACCCGAAATCAAAAGCAGCCACCGTTGTCAGGATGTCTTCATCCTTCGGAAAATAGTGTAAGGTTAATTTTAATTTGTGCTTTTGCCGGCATGCTGGTAAGTAGCTTGCTAGCTAACATTCACACCACAGATGAAAGATTACTAGTATCTTTGGTCGTACGTTCTGTTTGAGCTAGCTACTAGTAGCTTACGGTTTGTAAATAAATCCAAAGCAAGGAGTTCAGGACCTTTAAGATTGATATTCCATTTAGAATTATATGTCAAATATTTGAAATACATGGAAGGAATCAAAACATCTCTGAAAGACTTGCGTTCATTAACAATCTTTTATGTTCATGTCCACTTTCAAAACACACACACGCACGCACGCACACACACACACAGGTTATTAGACATCTATATCCCTCCTGTCATCTCACCTCAAGGCATATGAAAGAAGGAGTATTAAAAATATCATGTTGCTTTGCGTGAAAGAAGAATAACCACAGATAAGAGAACAAAAACGATCTCCAGTGTGTTATCTCTCCACAGTACCCTGGGCGTGTGTGTGATGTCTGTCTCTGATTGTATTTTTGTGTGTGTGTGTGTGTGAGTGCTTGTATGTCCTCGCATGCATGCACAATGTCTCTGTATTGATCGTACCTAGCAGTAAAGTGTCACACAAGTGCCACAAGCCCCTTGTCTCTGAGTAAGGCTGTGATTTACTTATAGATTTCACTATGTTCCCCCCTGCGTAAGAGTTATTAACATGCAAGCCATGCAGACAGGCAACACAACACTGCATATTCTACCATCCAATAAAGGTTTTCCAATAGTTTCATTAAATTAATATTGATATTTCAAATAACCTCCAACCTGTGTGACAAAGGGCTCAATTAAATCCCTATTGCCGAAGTTCAGTGCTTTTAATGCTGCCCTCCATCCTTGACTTTTCCTAAATAATTAATTTACCACATGCATGTTGTTAGAATTATCATTTAATATCACAAACAGACTTTGTGTTATAAGCAGTTTTAAGACGACATGTAATTTAATATCACAAACAGACTTTGTGTTAAAAGCAGTTTTAAGACGACATGTAATTTAATATCACAAACAGACTTTGTGTTATAAGCAGTTTTAAGACGACATGTAATTTAATATCACAAACAGACTTTGTGTTATAAGCAGTTTTAAGACGACATGTAATTTAATATCACAAACAGACTTTGTGTTATAAGCAGTTTTAAGACGACATGTAATTTAATATCACAAACAGACTTTGTGTTATAAGCAGTTTTAAGACGACATGTAATTTAATATCACAAACAGACTTTGTGTTATAAGCAGTTTTAAGACGACATGTAATTTAATATCACAAACAGACTTTGTGTTAAAAGCAGTTTTAAGACGACATGTAATTTAATATCACAAACAGACTTTGTGTTATAAGCAGTTTTAAGACGACATGTAATTTAATATCACAAACAGACTTTGTGTTATAAGCAGTTTTAAGACGACATGTAATTTAATATCACAAACAGACTTTGTGTTATAAGCAGTTTTAAGACGACATGTAATTTAATATCACAAACAGACTTTGTGTTATAAGCAGTTTTAAGACGACATGTAATTTAATATCACAAACAGACTTTGTGTTATAAGCAGTTTTAAGACGACATGTAATTTAATATCACAAACAGACTTTGTGTTATAAGCAGTTTTAAGACGACATGTAATTTAATATCACAAACAGACTTTGTGTTATAAGCAGTTTTAAGACGACATGTAATTTAATATCACAAACAGACTTTGTGTTATAAGCAGTTTTAAGACGACATGTAGTTTAATATCACAAACAGACTTTGTGTTATAAGCAGTTTTAAGACGACATGTAATTTAATATCACAAACAGACTTTGTGTTATAAGCAGTTTTAAGACGACATGTAATTTAATATCACAAACAGACTTTGTGTTATAAGCAGTTTTAAGACGACATGTAATTTAATATCACAAACAGACTTTGTGTTATAAGCAGTTTTAAGACGACATGTAATTTAATATCACAAACAGACTTTGTGTTATAAGCAGTTTTAAGACGACATGTAATTTAATATCACAAACAGACTTTGTGTTATAAGCAGTTTTAAGACGACATGTAATTTAATATCACAAACAGACTTTGTGTTATAAGCAGTTTTAAGACGACATGTAATTTAATATCACAAACAGACTTTGTGTTATAAGCAGTTTTAAGACGACATGTAATTTAATATCACAAACAGACTTTGTGTTATAAGCAGTTTTAAGACGACATGTAATTTAATATCACAAACAGACTTTGTGTTTATAAGCAGTTTTAAGACGACATGTAATTTAATATCACAAACAGACTTTGTGTTATAAGCAGTTTTAAGACGACATGTAATTTAATATCACAAACAGACTTTGTGTTATAAGCAGTTTTAAGACGACATGTAATTTAATATCACAAACAGACTTTGTGTTATAAGCAGTTTTAAGACGACATGTAATTTAATATCACAAACAGACTTTGTGTTATAAGCAGTTTTAAGACGACATGTAATTTAATATCACAAACAGACTTTGTGTTATAAGCAGTTTTAAGACGACATGTAATTTAATATCACAAACAGACTTTGTGTTTATAAGCAGTTTTTAGACGACATGTAATTTAATATCACAAACAGACTTTGTGTTATAAGCAGTTTTAAGACGACATGTAATTTAATATCACAAACAGACTTTGTGTTATAAGCAGTTTTAAGACGACATGTAATTTAATATCACAAACAGACTTTGTGTTAAAAGCAGTTTTAAGACGACATGTAATTTAATATCACAAACAGACTTTGTGTTTATAAGCAGTTTTTAGACGACATGTAATTTAATATCACAAACAGACTTTGTGTTTATAAGCAGTTTTAAGACGACATGTAATTTAATATCACAAACAGACTTTGTGTTATAAGCAGTTTTAAGACGACATGTAATTTAATATCACAAACAGACTTTGTGTTATAAGCAGTTTTAAGACGACATGTAATTTAATATCACAAACAGACTTTGTGTTATAAGCAGTTTTAAGACGACATGTCATTTAATATCACAAACAGACTTTGTCTGTTTGCACCTCTCACTCACATACAAAATGTTTCATTGGAGAGTAATACGATTCCAAAAGTCAGGGAAGCAGCCTATGCCACTCCTTTACATAAGGGAAAACCTGGTGAACTCACAGTTGAAAGACTTTCTTTATAATAACTTAAAAGTACAATTACCGTGGTAACTGAGGTTGTAGGTGATATTCTAAGATGCTCAGGACCAGAAACATCACTGTGTTTAACTTTTTATTCGCTTATCGAAGGCCTTCGACACTGTTGACCGCGCCCTGCTGTTGTATAGACTAAAAAGGGTTGGTTTAAGTGTTGAAGCATTGGATTGGTTCCAAAAATGACCTTTCTGACAGAACACAGTGTGTAGCACAAGAGGATATGATAAATGAGTTTCGAAGGTTTACGAAACGACTTCTACAGGCCTTTAGTTTTAGGTCTGGTCCTTTTTACACTGTGTATAAATGGTATAGGGAAGACTGTTGACTCCATCTGTATGCTGATGACAGTTATTTATTCTAGCGCATCTAATATTGAGAAGGTTTTTCAGGATTTAGAGTTGGCTTTTGACGTTGTTCAAAGCAACGTTTGAATTGAAACTTGTGTTTAATGCAAATAAAACTCAAAGTGATGGTTTTCTCTTCTCTGAAAGCAGACAGATGGAGTCACATGAACTCTAAAGGCCAGCAAATTGATAGGGTCACCTGTGTAGTACTGGTGATCTATATCTTTCTATATGAGTTACTATGCTGTTACTAAGCAGTAATGTATTACGGCAGTGTCATGTTACAACACCTAATAGGAAGTGCACATGCACAGTATTGTCCCTATAGCTGTAGGGCACGAGATGTTTTTATTAAACTGCACTAAACTGTTCTCCCGTCTCCTGCCTGGTAATTTTCTCTACAACACAAATATTACACTAGCGACGAGGTGATTAAGCTTCTTACACCGTCATTGCTTAATTTTCTCCACAACACAAACATTATAACCTCCTATAAGTATCTTTGGACTTGGTCAGATGGAAAGATTAATTTTAAACACCACATTGATAACTTGACCAAGAAACTGAAATTGGGTTTTTATTTTAGGAACAAATCTTGTTTTTCAATATCAGTCAGAAAGGATCTTGTTTAAAGCACTTTAATCTGTTCTGGATTGCGGTGATAATCTACATGCAGGCCTCAGCAAGTACCATCAAAACTCTGGACACAGTGTATCACGGTGCTTTAAGATATATCACCAATGCTAGATCATCCAGCCATCACTGTGATCAGAGCCGGGCAACCCTATACGCTCCCTACACAAGTTGTGTAGGGCCCCGCAAATTACGCAAGGGCCCCGCCTCCCCCTTGTGTAAAAGTGGGTATCAATGTTTACAACTTAATGAGAGGATGAAGAGGAACTATCCTTCTGGTCACGAACAGAGAAAAAAGAAACACCATGAGAGTGAATTGCTGGAACAGCAATCAGGTAAACTTCTCTCCTCTCCAGGTTTTACGCCAGCAAATAACAGTAACGCTAAGTTGATGTGCTAGCTTGCAGTGCATCTCTCTCTAGTCTGTCTGTCTTGCTAACCTACCTGGGCAGTGCATCTCTTGGTCTGTCTGTGTCTTGCTTGCTTGCCAGCCACTTCCAGGGCTGTGTTCTGTCAATTTGTGCCTGACAAAAGTGAGAGTGAAATACAACTATTTATTATGTTTGATAAACTGCAGCTCGGAAAAGATAACCACGTTATGCGTGAACATGCGTTCATATGCGCGTCCACGAAATGAAACTCGCGCTTCATAGTCTTCTCAGTCCAGACAATATATAGGCGTGATGGCACTTCTCATAGGCGCACATCATTTTTAAACAAGACAATGATTATCTAGTCTCTCAGTCAAGGTTTAGTTACAACTCTGGACTAATGCAAGATGGAAAGCAATGGATTGACGTTGACTATTGATTTATATATTGAATTTAAAATGTTGATTAGCTGGGCATACTGGGCAATATGGATGAACATCTCTCAGTAAATAATAACCATCAAGTATTCAACCAAGTCATAGTATAAATAGTATTTTATATTTGAAAATGTATAAAAGGAAATCTGGTGGAGCCCGCTTGAATTGGCCTGATGCAGCTGATAAAATAAATAATAGTATTGTTATCTATAATTTACAGGTGCTATGCTTAAGTTTATCAGTAGACGAGATGCTGGATCATCAGCCAGTACAATCACAGACTCAGTTGATCCACATCCAGCCTCAGCCAGTACTAACACAGACCCAGTACAGCTGGCTTCAGCAAATACTAACACAGACCCAATACAGCCGTCTTCAGCAAGTATTAACACAGACCCAGATGAAGTACAGGGAGCCTCAGCCAGTACCAGCACAACCAGTGGTGTACAGCCAGCATCAGATACAAGCAGCTTAGACCTTAATAGAACAGTTTCTGCTCCACCAAATTACCCAGCAGATTGGCCCCCAGTCTTAACAGAATTTATGAGGACTGAGTTAGTGCGCAGAGGTCCATTCAAACCAGGACTGGATTTTTCTTACCCTAAAGACAAGTCTAGAAGAGGTTTCCATTCAGGCTTATTATAGAGACAGCTGTCAAATGGGGAAAATATTACCAGGAGCTGGCTTTCATACTGTTTTTGCTGTAAGCTCTTTTCTACAAAAGACTACAAAATAATAAAGGCGTGAATGACTGGTCAAATATCAACGCCATTCTGAAACACCATGAGGGTCTTCCTGAACACACAAACAATATGATTAAGTGGAGAGAACTTGATCCGAGCCTAAGTCGGGGACAGACTCTTGACCAGATACAAATGACAATTTTGGAGGCTGAAAGAAAGAGATGGCCGGATGTCCTTACACGTTTAATAAGTATCACCCAGTCTCTGGCTGAAAGAAACCTAGCATTCAGGGGTTCATCAGACAAACTCTTCCAACCAGATAATGGAAACTTCCTAAAAGAGGTTTAATTACTGGAAGAATTTTACTAATTAAAGATGGAGAGACACATGCTCATTACCTTGGGAAGCGCACACAGAATGAGCTGATACAGATTGTGAGTGACAAGATTCTGGAAGCAATAGTGACTCAAGTAAGAGACTCAAAGTACTTCTCCATTATCTTGGACTGAACACCTGACATTAGTCACCAGGAGCAAATGTCAATTATTCTGAGAAGCGTGGCTTTAAAGGGAAAGCCAGAGACCAAGAAGCACTTCCTCAGCTTTGTAAATGTTGAGGTTACAAAAGGCTTGAATCTGTACACTGTCATGTTAGATAAGCTGAACGAGCTGAAGATTCCATTTGAAGATTGCAGAGGGCAAGCTTATGATAATGGGGCCAACATGAAGGGCAAGCACCAAGAAGTACAAGCCAGACTGCTAAAAAATATCCCAGAGCCGTGTTCGTCCCATGTTGAGCACATATTCTAAACCTTGTCATTGCAGATGCTGCCAAATCTTCAAAAGATGCAGTTGGGTTTTTTGGGCATGTGCAAAAGCTCTTCACCTCCTTATCAGCTGGCACACAAAGATGGAGTGTTTTGAAGAAACATGTGAGCATAACCGTGAAGTCATGAAGTGACACAAGATGGGAGAGTAGGCTCCAAAGTGTTCATGCAATCAGGTATTAGGCTTCTGAGGTTCGGGAGGCATTACTGGAAGCCAGACAGACGATCAACAATCCTTTGGCCAAAGTGGAGGCACAAGCACTTGAAGAGGAAGTTGGGTCCTACCGCTTCTTGATTTGCTGTGTCAAATGATGTGAGATGCTGACAATGACAAACAAGGTGAACAAGCTCCTCCCATCCGCCTCGACCCAGTTGGATATGGCAGTGAATTTAATCTCAAATGCAAAGGCGGGAAACTGGATTCTCTGAGGCCCAGACAACAGCCAAAAGCATTTGTGAAGAGGCTGTTCTGAAAGAGAAAAGACTGAGAAACAGAAAGAGGCATTTCAGCTATGAGGCTACTGATGGACCAGTGACTGATGCACTGAAAAACCTTGTCAACTACTTCAACATTGTGGTCGACTGCTGTGACATCTATGGATGAGAGATTTGAAACATTCAACCAGGTGAAAATGTCACGGTAGTGTGAAATGAAAGACCATCTGGCTGTCATAGGCCGCCATCTTTATTTAGTAGCTAACCTAAACAAAAACAACAAAATTAGTGAGTACACGACCATAACGTGAGTGTGCGCTTCACGTTGAACTAAACACACTACAATTTACCACAACACAGGTGGAAATGGCACAAACTTAAATAGGATCCCCAATTAGAGACAACGCATAATAGCTGTCTCTAATTGGGGACCGACCACACAAAAACCCACATAGCTCAACAGAGGCCTCCCTATGGTCAGAACCTGACAGAAAATCAAATATAGAGTGCTGCTGAACTTCAGCACTGCCTCTAAGATGTCCAGTGAATCTTTAAAGGCTCACTGCATGGAAGTTGAAAACACTCTAACCTTCAGAGATGACTGTGACATCAGTGGAATGGATCTGGCACACGAGATTCAAAATTGACCTGATCTGCCATCAGATAAGATGACTGCCTTTGAGATGCTTTCCTTTCTCTGTGAGAAACCTTTGGATAGCCCTAAGTATTGCAGTCACCCTACCAGTAACAGTAGCATCGGCAGAGAAAAGCTTTTCAAAATTAAATCTCATCAAAAGCTACCTGAGGTCTTCCATGTCACAGGAACGTTTGAGTGGTCTGGCCACCATGAGCATACATCATGACGTGGGGAAACACACGTCCTATGATGACATCATTGATGATTTTGCCTCAAGAAAGTGCAGAAGAGGAATATTTTGATGGTAAGATTTTAATTCAAACATTCAAATGTTTACACACTTAGTAACATTGAAATTCTATGACAGAAGTGCATTGGTGTAAATGACTGCTTCACTAACTATGTGACATACTTTATCAATTTCTTCCAGACAGACTGGTGCTGATGCTGATGCTGAAAATGCCCAGGATGTAGAGGGAACCAAAGTTAATCACACAGCTGTATAGGTTTTATTTCACTATATTGAGACATATAGCAGCCATAGCCTATAGGCTTATGTTTACGTTGTATAGCAAGCTAATTATATAATATTGTGAGGACTAATTACCAGGAAGCAGAGACAAAGATCAGTGTTATATTTTATTATTTTCTACATTTGGTAATTTCTATTTATTTATGTTAATGTTAATATTCACTTATCTTAAGATTCTATACAAAAAAGATTATATTCAATAAATATTGTTTGTTTGTACCTCCTTCTGTTCTGTATAGGTCTACTTATTCTTAGACCGACAGATGGAGCAAACTGTTTTAAAGGTGTGACTGTGTGGCAATGGCAAATGGTTTACACTGGCTAACGGGTCAGATAGGAGGGCCCCTTAGCATAATGTTTCTTAGGGCCCCAGGGAGGTCAGGACCGGCTCTGACTGTGATTAGTATGATTAGTATGACCGCTCTCTGCACCTGGAGGCTAAAGCACTGGTACACCTTTGTGTACTGTACAAAGCATTCATAGGGCAACTCCGTTTGTATCTGTGTTCCTTCGTTCACAGTCGCTGCTGTCCTTGTCTCTTCCTCTCTTTTCCATAATGCCCCTTCATCCTGGAGCATGCTTCAAAATATATTAAAAGTTAGGGGAGTTATTGTCCTTGCCTGTTTTTAAGACTGATCAACAACGATGTTTTTGATAGCTACAGTTTGGGCTCACAAGTGGTGCAGTGGTCTAAGACACTGCATCTCAGTGCTAGAGGCTTCTTCAAATGTATTTGTAACTTGTGACATTTTGTCTTTTTTCTGTGCACGCTCCTATTATGTACACGCTGCTATTATGTACACGCTGCTATTTCCCTGTTTTGACCACAATGGGTCTTTCTTGGTAAAATATATATTTTTTATAAATATATGACGAGATGGGCCAGCTTGGAATAGACACAGGCAGGGAAACGCCTACAGAGTTCAATGCAGGGAAGACGTTTTTGATTTCTATATAGCACCAGAAATAGCAGATTCTGAGGTTTCCAAAACACTTACCTTTGCCAAATAACTCAAACAATTTAAGAGATAAGCTATATTTCTTAAATATTAAATATTACTTCTTCCAAGAATAACAGTTGTTTCAGGAGCTCCGCACATGAGCACACATACAGTATAGGCCATCACACAGCCCAGGCTTAAAATATGCTATTCTGTTCTTTTGAAATACATTTCCTTAGTTACATAATGCTTCTTAAGACCTGCCATTTACCACTTGAATTGTGATGTTTTTAGCAGTTTTTTGTTTTTAAAGATAAAATAAACTAATGAAAATACTATCGTGTTCTTTTTAAAAAAAAATGGTGTATTCTAATGTTACCCAAGACCTTCATAAACACAACCAAAGGATTATTTTAGTGATAGCATATATGTAATGTATTTATTAGACCGTTAGAATGACAAGCCATTGGCTTAGAACGGGATGGCTCGAGGCCAGGCTTTTCTAGTGTTTAAAGGTAATTTCTGATTGAGCTGACATATACAGCATTTACTGTGAATGCGGTCTCTGAGACTGATTACTAGAGTTTCCAGTGTGAAATGAACATTCTCCTTGTCAGTCTGAAAATTTGTTTTTGTCTAGGAGGCTGGTTGATGTGCTAAGTAAACACGTGCAGCGAGTGTTCATGTTTGCAAACCCTTTTTGACAAATAGCAAGTCCTATTGGAGCTGATAGCTCAGAGAAACCTTGGAAAACATCAATCTTTTCCACTGCACCCTTCCAGTAGTCGTGTCAGGTGTGTGTGTGTGTGTGTGTGTGTGCGTGCGCCTGTGCGTGAATGCAAGTGTGAGTGTGTGCGGAAGGTGTGTCAGACAAGACGTGTCAGACCAGCACAGCAGGAAATGCAAACTTGTAATGTATTTGAGTTTTAAAAAAGGCTTCTAAAGTTAGTCATTTCCACTTTGAAATTTCAGACTTGATTTGCCCTATAAAAAAATACATCATCCCCTACAAAAATGTCCATTAATTATATTCCACATAATAATTCAAATTTCCTGTTGCTGCAGGATAATTTTCCTGCTGTAGCAAACTGACTAAAATTAAGATCCTACGTCTGTGTAATTAGCCTTATCTGTGTAATCCAGAAGAATCACTTGGGGCTTTTATTCAATCTGAAGTTTTACAGATTCTGCAATAGAGATGTAAAGGCAATTTCCTACTGAACTGACATATGCAGCATTTGTCGTGAATGCAGTCTCCGCTAAAGCATGAACATTGCCTTTACATTTTAATTATGCTGTAAAGCTAAATTTCCGCGATGCGGATTGAATCAGGGATGGCTAGTCGCATATAGGAGGTGCTCATCTCCCAGGTGATATTATTGTCACATCGTTTTGATCCTTAAGTCTTCATCAGTCACCCATAGTCAGTGTCCTGGTGGTGCAGTTTGGTGGTGCTGTTTGGTGCTGCTGTTTGGTGGTGCTGTTTGGTGGTGCTGTTTGGTGGCTGCGAGTATGTGCCTCTTCTTTCGCAGATAAAATGCCACTCCAGCGCTTTCTGTTGTTCATATCTGGCTGCCAGTATCTTTGAAGAGAGCTCTCACATCGATGGCTGTGCATTCACAGTCATGATCTCCCTTAACTCCATTGGACAATTTCTGTATGAGAGTGCTTCAGAGGTAGTGATTGATGTAGATGGTGTTGGTGCCAGCTTCCTTGCACATTTTGGGCAACAGTGTTGCGAGTGTGTTTTTGCCAAGTGGCTCTCAGGTGAACCACACTCTCCCGTGATACAAGTACGTTTTTGACATCCATCCATGTCAGAGGACGTCGGGAGCTGACGTGGAAACCGGCCATTACTGGCAACAGTAAGTGCTGCCTCTGATTCCAAAGGTTGCCAGTTTGAATGCAGCGATAGAACGATGCCTCTGCCTCTGAATGCAAAGTTTGCAAGTTTGGATCTAGTGATAGAAAGTCATTTTTCCTATTTTAGTTTTAAGCCTACCCCAAAGAGAGAGGTACACTATATATACAAATGTATGTAGACACCCCTTCAAATTAGGGGATTTGGCTGTCTTAGCCACACCTGTTGCTGACAGGTGTATAAAATTGAGCACACAGTCATGCAATCTCCATAGACAATCATTGGCAGTATAACGGCCTTCCTGAAGACCTCAGTGACTTTCAACATCATAGGATGTCACCTTTTCAACATGTCAGTTTTGTCAATTTTCTGCCCTGCTAGAAAACAGTCAACTGTTAGCGCTGTTATTGTGAAGTGGAAACGTCTAGGAGCAACAACGGCTCAGCCGTGAAGTGGTACGCCACACAAGCTCACAGAAGCTGAAGCAAGTAGCGCGTATTTGGGGAAGGCCCTTTCTTGTTTTAGCAAGACAATGCCCCCGTGCACAAAGCGAGGTCCATACAGAAATGGTTTGTCGATATCGGTGTGGAAGAACTTGACAAGCCTGCACAGAGCCCTGACCTCAACCCCATCGAACACCTTTGGGATTAATTGTAAAAGCCGACTGTGAGCCAGGCCCAATCGCTCAACATCAGTGCCCAACCTCACTAATGCTCTTGTGGCTCACCTTGTTCCTCACATTGGGGTCTTAGTGGTACTTCGTATTTTCATTGACAGCCATTGTATCATACTTCAGTCCATTTTCCGTTTTTTATGCAGAATGAGTCACGCTTCAGAACTCTGTTTCCTTCGTTGCCTCTTCTTCCAAAGTGCAGACAAACTAAACTTTTTTTTACCAGCCCCACAGGTGTGTCTGGGTCTACTGGTGGTTATTTTTAAATGTTCTCGTAGTCCTGTTCACTGATGGCTCAATGGTGCTTTGTCTTGTCTATTCCTTGTCGCCGCAGTTGCTTGACGGTTCCCACAAAGACATTGTTAGATGTCACAAACTAAGAATTCTTAATCAAACACCATGACAGGCTCAGAGGAGGGTTGTTCATTTAGCGGTTCAACCCGGGATGGAGGGTAACTTCTCAACCCGTACTTCCTGTTCCTGACTGTGACATACATCTCCCAGAGAAAGCTTTCTTGGTTGTTGTTTCAAAAGAGAAAGTTGTCGTCTTTTCATTAAGCTAGTCCGGGAAACACTAATGCCCAGTTTCTTTGCTTTACTGCGTTCTCCTCATGACGGCTCTTCCAAGGCGTCCAGAGTGTTTTTTTTCCAATTGAGAGTGCCAGCTCATTATTTGAGGATTTTTGCCCCCTCCCATCTCCTCTTCCCGACATTCTTTAAAATCCATTTCTCCCCTAAGATTGAAATTAATGCTGAACTCCATGTTTTGGAAACCCATTTCATGAAGCTCCTGACGAAAAATTATTGTGCTGACGTTGCTTACAGAGGCAGTTTGGAACTCGGTAGTGAGTGTTGCAACCGAGGACAGACCATTTTTACGCGATACGCGCTTCAGCACTCGGTGGTGCCATTCTGTGAGCTTGTGCTCCTAGATGTTTCCACTTCACAATAACAGCACTTACAGTTGACGGGCAGCTCTAGCAGGGCAGAAATTTGACGAACTGACTTGTTGGAAAAGTGGCATCCTATGACTGTGCCACATTGAAATCCACTGAGCTCTTCAGTAAGGCAATTCTAATGCCATGTTTCTCTATGGAGATTTCATGCCTATGTGCTCGATTTTATACACCTGTCACCAACCGGTGTCGCGGAATTAGCTGAATCCACTATTTTTAAGGGGTGTCCATATATTTTCGTATATTAAGTGTATCTCTTACCATTAGAATGTATTGACTTGACATCTTACCAAGGTAAATTATCTTAGTGCTCTGGCAGATCATTTTGCTTATTTTAACCTAAAAACAGTATTTATACAAATGCGGTAAGATAAATTATCTTATTTAAAGTTATTTGATCTTAATAAGACGTCCCACCAAGACAAATGATCTTGATGCATTTTCTGGGTAAGCTATTTCTTTTTCTTTTTCTGGGTAGCATTTTCTTGGTGAGCAGGATCAATTTAAAATAAGTAATTTTAACTTCATTATATCAATATTGTTTGCAGTGAATTATAAGCTTCATTGCATGCTCATTCAGCCAATACACTGGTTTATGAATACATTTTCTGACTGTTCACAGTTTCCATGGTGAATTAGTTTCACAGTAATTCTCTTGGCTAGCCTAGGCTACTACGGCACGGGAGAGATTGCATAAAAAAACTGCAACATTGATGCACAGGTTCTAGAGGCAGGCAACAGGGTTTAGACAAACCCACACTGTTGCAAACCAAATACTAGGCAAGAAGCATGGGAAATAATGTCTAGATGCTTTCTTTCCAGGGGAGTTCATGAATGTCTTGCTGGGCTGCGGGACAGTGGATGTGCATTGAAACTTGAAATGGAATTATGGCATTATGGCATTTTGCAGGGATCCTGGATTCAATCAACCCGTTTTATAATCTGCTTTAACCCCTTACACTAATTGGATTTAGAGATGATTATTCACGGTGGGAGAGAAGGACATCACACATCCATAGGGAGGACCAACACACACACACAGCCCCAGTACATCCACAGTACATCCACAGGGATGACCAAAACACACACACAGCCCCAGTACATGCACAGGGATGACCGTCAAAAGCCCAACCAAGCTCAAGGCCTCAACCTGGTCCCAGATCTGATTGTGCTGCCTTGCCAACTCCTATGGTCATTGTCACATTTAGAAATATGGTCACACATACACACAAATAGGATAAACGTGTATTTTTAGGAATTTGTGGCCTGAAAGAGTATGTCCAACACTAGCATTGAGCTTTCCACCTAAGGTCCATTTACGCTTGCAGTGCCTTTTCAAGCAGATATAAATGGAGAAAGGGTGACAGAGAGAATGAGAGATAGAGAACAAGAGAGAGAGGGAGCGGTAGAGAGGGAGGGAGAGAGAACTCATGGGTGGAGTAGACATTCATTATGCTGCTTCTCATATAGCAGCATAACAAGGACTGTTCTCTCTGATTCATTTAACCACTCAATTAGGGAGATAACACTGTAATGCATGAGGAGACATAGAGAGAGAGAGAGAGAGAGAGAGAGAGAGAGAGAGAGAGAGAGAGAGAGAGAGAGAGAGAGAGAGAGAGAAGAGTGAAAAGAGAGAGGGGATAGCAGAGAGAGGAAACATTTGAGATAGAGGGAGGGAGGGAGGGGGATAACAAGGAGGTGGCGGGGGAAAATGTCATGCTAAGTATTTACCCACTTAATGAACTCATTAACGTCATTATGCAGCGCTCGTTAATGGAAGAAGAAGAAACAGGGGAATATATATAGATAAATATATATATGCAGTATATATATCTAGAGAGAGAGAGAGAGAGAAGAGAGAAGAGAGAAGAGAGAAGAGAGAAGAGAGAAGAGAGAGAGAGAGAGAGAGAGAGAGAGAGAGAGAGAGAGAGAGAGAGAGAGAGAGAGAGAGAGAGAGAGAGAGAGAGAGAGAGAGAGAGAGAGAGAGAGAGAGAGAGAGAGAGAGAGAGAGAGAGAGAGAGATAGATAGATAGATAGATAGATAGATAGATAGATAGATAGATAGATAGATAGATAGATAGATAGATAGATAGATAGATAGATAGATAGATAGATAGATAGATAGATAGATAGATAGATAGATAGATAGATAGATAGATAGATAGATAGATAGATAGATAGATAGACTTGAGACATAAAGCATCAACCTCACGAACCCTGTGGTCTGGCTAGAGCTCAGAGAACTCATAACCCTCACTAAAGAACTAGGCCGTCTCAGCTTAAACCTCACACAATGAGCTAGGATATACAGACACACAGACAGACACACACACACAGTTGATTATGTTGTAATTTGTGATTCTGCGTCAACACAGATGCGGCTGATGTCAGTGTTCATGTGTGTGTGTGGGTTGAAATGCCAGGGCAGAATGTCAATGCTGATTGCCACTCAATGAGTACGTTCACATGCATACTAATTTGATATTTAACTGATTATGGCAGTAGTAATTTAAACCTTCATGGAAAAAAAACACATAACTTCACGTGAAATTCCAGATGTGAATTAATGTGAAACCCTGTGGTTTTGGAACACTTCACATGTGATGATATTTCACATTAAGTTATACTGAGAGTTTAGCTGTTTCTAAAAGGACGCATGTGGGTGTTTTTGGAGCCTTTGTTCACATTTGGACCCTTATATAACATGCCATTGTCAGGCCCTGACCATAGGGAGGCCTCTGGCTGATTCTATGGTTGTATAGGCCTGACAGGGTTATCTGGGAGACTTTATGGTGTGTTTTTGTGTTCGGTCCCCAATTAGAGACAGCTGCTATGCGTCTCTAATTGGGGATCCTATTTAAGTTTGTGCCATTTCCACCTGTGTTGTGGATCATTGTTTGTGTAATGTTCTGCCCACTTACAAATCTAACTTCTCCTTACCTGCCACGTGAATTATCCTAACCTGCTGAGTAAGTTCTCCTAACCTGTCACTTCACCTAGTCAAAACCAGTAGACCTGCCCTGAAAATAGTCTTGTTTTCCACTAATGTGATACAGCAGTACCAGAAGTGTATTTGGGATGCTCATTTGCAAGCACCACCAGCGCAAGCTTCCTTTAAAAAAAAGAAAAATGTGAAGACAAGTAACTGAACAAGGCAGTTAACCTACTGTTCCCCGGGCGCCGATGATGTGGATTAAGGCCCTTTTCCCTTTGTCCAAGCTTCCCAAAAATAACAGAACGTTTATTTTGACTGGCAATGTTCTGCATTTATCCCATCAGTTAACCTGATTTCAGATGTGTTCATGTAAACAAGATAATTAGGGGAATCGTTCTTCTTTTTTTAAAACGTTTTATTTAAACGTTTTCATCAAACTATTATATTAATCTGAGTGTTCACAACAATCGTTCTGCTTGTCTGTGGGATAGTCAGGCTGGATCTACATCTCACTGATCATATAGACACATGTTGAAACAGAGACGGACAGTAAAAAACAACATGGACAATAGGGAAAATATAATCATTATAATAATGGGAAAGATTATCATGTGAAATTTCAATAGAGCACAGTAGAATAGAAACTTGCCCTGCCAGGGTTGTGGGTTTAGTTCCCAGAGTCAACGATACATGAAATCTAGGCACGTACGTATGACTGGAAGTTGCTTTGGACAATAGCGTATTATTGTTATATATTGATAGAGCACAGTATGTGCTGGTCTAAAGAAGTGAAGTATTTCCGCTCAAAGCAGAACCAAATCCAGAGAGCTCGTCTGAGAGACAGAACCAGAGACAGGCAGAGAGAAGCTGGACATATCTGAACCCTGACCCCTGAACCCTGACCCCTGTCCCCTACTCCCTACTGTAATTCCTCATTTTATAATATGGGGTTGTGGCTGGATTAATCTGGACTACAGCCCTAGTAGTGGTGGTGATGTGGAGAAGATATCAGGGATTACAGCTCCAGTAGTGGTGGTGATGTGGAGATTATATCAGGGATTGCAGCCCCAAAAGTGGTGGAGATTATATCAGGAATTACAACCCCAGTAGTGGTGGTGATGTGGAGATTATATCAGGGATTACAGTCCCAGTAGTGGTGATGTGGAGATTATATCAAGCATTACAGGGCCAGTAGTGGTGTTGATGTGGAGATTATATAATATATATATATTTAGTATATGATATACAGTATACATATATACAGTGGGGAGAACAAGTATTTGATACACTGCCGATTTTGCAGGTTTTCCAACTTACAAAGCATTTAGATGTCTTTTATCATAGGTACTCTTCAACTGTGAGTGACGGAATCTAAAACAAAAATCCAGAAAATCACATTGTATGATTTTTAAGTAATTAATTTGCATTTTATTGCATGACATAAGTATTTGATACATCAGAAAAGCAGAACTTAATATTTGGTACAGAAACCTTTGTTTGCAATTACAGAGATCATACGTTTCCTGTAGTTCTTGACCAGGTTTGCACACACTGCAGCAGGGATTTTGGCCCACTCCTCCATCCAGATCCTTCAGGTTTCGGGGCTGTCGCTGGGCAATACGGACTTTCAGCTCCCTCCAAAGATTTTCTATTGGGTTCAGGTCTGGAGACTGGCTAGGCCACTCCAGGACCTTGAGATGCTTCTTACGGAGCCACTCCTTAGTTGCCCTGGCTGTGTGTTTCGGGTCGTTGTCATGCTGGAAGACCCAGCCACGACCCATCTTCAATGCTCTTACTGAGGGAAGGAGGTTGTTGGCCAAGATCTCGCGATACATGGCCCCATCCATCCTCCCCTCAATACAGTGCAGTCGTCCTGTCCCCTTTGCAGAAAAGCATCCCCAAAGAATGATGTTTCCACCTCCATGCTTCACGGTTGGGATGGTGTTCTTGGGGTTGTACTCATCCTTCTTCTTCCTCCAAACACGGCGAGTGGAGTTTAGACCAAAAAGCTCTATTTTTGTCTCATCAGACCACATGACCTTCTCCCATTCCTCCTCTGGATCATCCAGATGGTCATTGGCAAACTTCAGACGGGCCTGGACATGCGCTGGCTTGAGCAGAGGGACCTTGCGTGCGCTGCAGGATTTTAATCCATGACGGCGTAGTGTGTTACTAATGGTTTTCTTTGAGACTGTGGTCCCAGCTCTCTTCAGGTCATTGACCAGGTCCTGCCGTATAGTTCTGGCCTGATCCCTCACCTTCCTCATGATCATTGATGCCCCACGAGGTGAGATCTTGCATGGTGCCCCAGACCGAGGGAGATTGACCGTCATCTTGAACTTCTTCCATTTTCTAATAATTGCACCAACAGTTTTTGCCTTCTTACCAAGCTGCTTGCCTATTGTCCTGTAGCCCATCCCAGCCTTGTGCAGGTCTACAATTTTATCCCTGATGTCCTTACACAGCTCTCTGGTCTTGGCCATTGTGGAGAGGTTGGAGTCTGTTTGATTGAGTGTGTGGACAGGTGTCTTTTATACAGGTAACGAGTTCAAACAGGTGCAGTTAATACAGGTAATGAGTGGAGAACAGGAGGGCTTCTTAAAGAAAAACTAACAGGTCTGTGAGAGCCGGAATTCTTACTGGTTGGTAGGTGATCAAATACTTATGTCATGCAATAAAATGCAAATTAATTATTTAAAATTCATACCATGTGATTTTTCTGTATTTTTGTTTTAGATTCTGTCTCTCACAGTTGAAGTGTACCTATGATAAAAATTACAGACCTCTACATGCTTTGTAAGTAGGAAAACCTGCAAAATCGGCAGTGTATCAAATACTTGTTCTCCCCACTGTATATATATATTGTTTTTTTTTATTCGGATCCCCATTAGCTGTTGAAGAAGCAGAGGCTTTTCTTCCTGGGTTCCACACAAAACATAGAACATGACAAAATACAGAACATTAATGAACAAGAATAGCAACACAAATTCATACTAAGAAGACTACGACCAAACAACAACAACTACTTGAAAACATGACAACAAGAAGAAAGAGAAGACAAGGAGAAAATCAAGAAATAAACACTAATCTCAAACATTTAAGTGCTTTTACATGTAGACACTTCAGGCTCTTGCAGCTAAAGAATACAACTAAAGAATAATGTGTGGGTGTGTGTAGGGTGTGTGTAGGGTGTGTGTTAGAGTGTGTGTAGGGTGTGTGTAGGGTGTGTGTAGGGTGTGTGTAGGGTGTGTGTTAGAGTGTGTGTTAGAGTGTGTGTTTGTGTCTCTTCACAGTCCACGTTGTTCCTTGAGGTGTTGTTATATCAGGGATTACAGGACCATTTGTGGTGGTGATGTAGAGATTATATCAAGGATTACAGCCCCAGCAGTGGTGGTGATGTGAAGATTATATGAGGGATTACAGGGCCAGAGAGCACCAGCTGATCAGCTGAGTGACCGTCCACGGCGGCAACACGCAGATCACCATGGCAACGCAACACACAGATCTATCCCTTCTGAACTCCCAGCAATCTGGGCCAGGCCAAACACACCAACCGGGACATAGACACTGGCCAGCAGTTACTGGACAGTAGGAACAGTGGTATAGTCTGAATAAGTGAGGAAGGGATATACCAAAGCAACTCAACCCATTTAAATAGGAAGGGAACAGATACACTTGTGCAAATGGTGCAAAGATGTTACCCTTTAGATGTCTACATTTTAGCAGTCAGTCAGTCATCCTCAAAATGCATGCCCAAGGATACTATAAACCAACCACATTTGTTATGTCTTTTGTAGCACCATCTCGGAGGCTATTGGCTTTCCTCCTGTCTGATGCAGTCTGATCTCATCTCACTGGTCTTGGTGCTTTGTTGTGTCTCCCTCTCTGTGAAGCCCAGTCTGTGGCTGTCTTTGTCATTAACATAGAAGTGCTGGAGAGATGAGATCCCATCTCAAAGGTTTTATGAGTCACAGAGACAGACAGAGGAAGACAAAGCTCAGGTGTCTTTTCCATCAATCAATCTCTCTATCTGACACACTCACCTCTCGACTTTCTCTCTCTGTTTCTGTTTAACTTTCTCTCTCTCTCTGACACACTTACCCCTTCCACCCTCCTTCATTCACCTCTCTCTCTCTCTCTCTCTCTCTCTCTCTCTGTGTTGCATGCTGGGAGTTTGGGGTGTGGGGAGTTTTGGTGAGAGGGCCTGTTTTTGTTTCTTTATACCAATTTAGTGGGTTGTTTTTGGACGAGGGGGAAGTTTGTTTGGGTCCTGACGGTATGGCGGTCGCTATGGCTGCTTTGCCAGCCGGGGGGAGGCGATGTCTCTTAGGCATGGTTTCAGGTGTGTACCGGTGGATGGAGTTAGAGTTGAGGAGGTGTTGCTGGCCGTCGGCGAACAGGTAGGTGCTGAACACATTCACTCGCCATCTAGAATGAACAAAGCGGTTGGTGTGTTCATGAAGAAAGCGGCCTTGGTAGGTATGCTGATTGCTAGTGGGCTTTTTTGTTAGGGATGAATTGTTGTTCATTTCGACTCTTTCTACGCCATTGACTAGGGTAGTTGTGGCAAATTTGCCGCCATTCATTACGGATGAGCAGATCCAAAAGGAGCTGGTTCGTTTTGGAAAAGTAGCTAGAGGTTTTCGCGTCCTGTCGGCGGGGTTTCGGGTGGAATCCGTGAAGCATGTTGTCTCCTTTCATAGGCAAGTGTTTATGTTTCTCAACAATACGGATCAGCAGCTTAATGTCCATGTTAAGATCCGTCACGGGGATGCGGGCTTTGCTAATACGGACAGTCTGCCGTGTTCTGAATGTGGTGACCTAGGGCATAAGACGTTTGCGTGTCCGCACAGGACTCAAAGACAGGGACTCATTCCGCTCATGACTGCCGGACGGAGTATCCAGACGGTAGTGAAGGAGGGGGAGCTCCCTGTTGTGGCCGGTTGTTGCTCTGGTTTGGGGCAGCAAACCGGGCGGGGTCGTAGTACACGGGAGAGTGTAGCTGGGTTGAGTGATGGTGCGCAGCCCACGGTGTCAGCCGGTGATGTTGTTGGTACGGAGGCGGTGGTGTCAGTAAGCAGTGCTGTTGCAGTGGGAATGGTTGTGGAGGGTGTGGTGGGAGATCCTATTGTTGTGAACGAGGGGAGTGGTGTGGTCGCTGATGCTAGGTTAGTGGAAGGTGGGAGTAAGGAGGGATTTAATGAGGATGCTGGTGGGGCTGTGGGGCTGATCACGCCAAATAAGAAAAAGGGTGTGATTGGTGTGGTGGAGGAGGGACTGGTGTCCCAGGGTATTTCACCTGGCGTTGGGGAGCAGGGCCTGAGTAAGAAGGGAGTGCAGGTCAGTACGGTGCTGGGACAGGAAGAAGAGGATGTAGGGGAATCGAGTGAAGTGGAGTGTGAGGAGATGTCCTACTCTGACTGCTCTTAGTTCGGTGCTAACAGCCAGTCAGGTGGCAGGCCCTACCTACACGGTGAGGGAACAGTCTTTTGAGTTTTTGATTCACTCTAAGGGTAAGAAGAACGTGGTTCTGGAGTCCCATTTTCCTGACTTTGTGAGGTTTGTGAAGTCATTGCAAAAGGCTATGAGGACTGAGGGCTTGAGTGTTCTCTCGCCTTTTTGGGTTCTCACTACCAGGGTTGGTTCTTGTTCTTTTTTCTCTCACTTTTCATGGCGCCAGAGACGGGGGGAAGAGGGGTCAGTTGGGGGAGTATGTCAAACAGAAACATACTGTATACGTAGATGTAATTTTTTTGCAGGAGACCCATTCTGATGTTGTAAATGAGGGGGGCTCTGTTGGAAGGGGGCACAGGTGCTGAGCCATGGTACGAACACTAGTGCAGGGGTGGCAGTGTTTTTCTCCTTGGTCTGAGCGCTACCATTACGTCTTCAAAGGAGGTGTGTGGCGGCAGGTTGTTGGTTGTTAAGGCTGAGATTGACAATGTGCTGTTTGTTTTTATAAAAATGTATGCACCTAGTACAGGGCGAGAGCGGGTCTTTTTCGGGTGCTTACGTAAAGAGCTGGCACTGATAGTTCAGGCTGAGGTGATAGTTTTAGGGGTGGATTGGAACTGCACAATTGATTTAACCAAGGACCGGAATGGTGAGGAGCCACATCCAGTCTCAGCAGGGGTGCTGAATGATATATTGATTCAGTATGATTTGGTGGATGCATGGAGGACTATGCGGCAGCCTATTGTATCCCACCAACAGACAATATACCTGGGTGAAGGTAGTTGGGGGGAGGGTTTGTGCCTCTCACCTGGATCGTATTTATATATCAGGCACCAGAGCAATAGGCTGCTGTCGGCCTCGATACTCCCAGTTGGGTTTTCTGAACATCATATTACCAAGGCTCAGCTCTCCGTTACAGCAGGCCCCGACAGGCTTCCTATTGGAAATGTAATGTAAAGCTCTTACAAGATGCTGCTTTTTGCTCTAGCTTTCTCACCTTATGGGGGCAGCTGAAAGATAATTATGAGTCTCTTAGTCTGTGGTGGAATCTAGGGAAAGCGCAGTTTCATTTTATTTGTCAACAATTTACTGCTTTTTCCTCCAATGAGTCTAGGAAAGTGTTGGGGAAGCTTGAACAAAACATAAGCGAGGCTAAACTGGGTGGGGAATTTACCTGAATTGCGTAGGGACCTGGGCACGTTTTTTCAATTGAAAGCAAAGGGGACATTTGTAAGAGCTAGGTTTTCTATGTTGAATGAGATGGATGCTCCCAGCTCCTTCTTTTTTGGCTTAGAAAAGCAAAGTGGAGAAAGGATGCGGCAACGGGCTGTGGAGTTTTATTCTGATTTGTATAGGGCAGAACAGTGTGATCCTGCATGTTCCCAGGTATTGCTTACGGACCTTCCCAAACTGTCGAAGTCACTAAGGAATGGTGTGTGAGGAATCTGTGTGTGTGAGGTTGGGGGTGGTTTTTTGTTTAGAAATGTTTGTGATTTGGGCCTAGGTATTCGAGGGAGGAGAAGGGTAAATGTGTCTTGTTGAATTTTTTGTTTTCCCAAGCTAAGTTGTCTGTTTGGTTGACAAGGAGGAACCTGGTCAGAGGGTTGGGGGCTACAGACCCTGTTTTACTATTTAGGGGATGGTCTCTGCACGCCTTATGGTTGAGTTTGACTTTTACAAACTGATTGACAGTGTTGAATTGTTTGAGGAGGTTTGGGGACTTGGGGGAGCTGTCTGTGTGGTTGGACAGGAGGACTTTGAGGTCCGAGTGTAATTTGGTGTTGTAAGGTATGTGTTTGTATATGGTGCACACTGTGTAAAAGTTGTAGCAGCACACCATGTGGGTTTTATGGGGGATGGAGTGTGTGTGTGTTGGGGGTGGGTGGGGATTTCTTAATGTGATCAATATATCTTATTAAAGAAGGATAAATATCCTCTCTCTCTCTCTCTCTCTCTGTCTCTCTGTCTCTCTGTAACCTGATTCAGTAGCACAGGGCTCACCCTTCTCCCCGCCCTGGTCTCACCTTGGCCCTCCTGGGGAAATTCAGGCTCCATGGTCACAGATGCCAAGGAGGCACACATGCAGACACACATATTGGGATCTATACACCCAAATAGAATGCTTTAATAACCATATAGCTCATACTCAATGAGAGGATAAAAGCAGCCACTGTGAACTGACTTGCCTCGCAATAATATATCCATTGCTGATTTTTAATGCCCTTCTCTACGCAACCTATTCAAACCAGATTCACTTCAATAAGAAAATGAGAGGGAGGGGGTAAGGAGGGAGAGAGAGGTGGGACATATAGGATGAGGTCAGGGGGGTGGTTTTAAATATTCAGAGGTCTATTTTACTCACTAACAGCTGACTGGTGCAGTGTGAATTTAGATTGAGCTGTTCTAATTGATGTCGGTTCACCAGAAAGGGACCACACACACACAGATACTCTGTGTCTTACCTCAATATGGAAATACACAAGCTTCTCTCTCCATCTCATTTTCTTATTTCTCTCTCTCTCTCTCTCTCTCTCTCTCTCTCTCTCTCTCTCTCTCTCTCTCTCTCTCTCTCTCTCTCTCTCTCTCTCTCTCTCTCTCTCTCTCTCTCTCTCTCTCTCTCTCTCTCTCTCTCTCTCTCTCTCTCTCTCTCTCTCTCTCTCTCTCTCTCTCTCTCTCTCTCTCTCTCTCTCTCTCCCCCCCTCACTCTCTGGTGAAGGTTAGCAGAGCTTGTAGAGGTCACTACAAGTCTTTACAAGTCCCTATCTTTCTCGCCTAGCAATTCACAGAGAATCGTGATCAGACACACACACTCTTATACTCCGTGTCTTCGCTCTTTATGGAAATACACAACCTTCTCCCTGTTTTTTTTCTCTCTGTCTCACACTCTCTCTCTCTCTCTCCTTCCACCTCCATCTCATTTTCTTTTTTTTTCCTTCCTGTTTTCTCTCTGTCTCCATCTCTCTGGTGAAGGTTACAGAGATTGTAGAGGTCACTAAAAGCCTTTAGTCATCCCTGTCTCACCCGGCAAGCCGCAGATAATCATGATTGGACACACACACACACAAACACACACAAACACACACAAACACACACATAACCGTTGCTCTAATCATCTTTATCATCATACACAACAGCCTGTTGATTTATCATGTGCTAAAACATCAATCAACTGTATACAAATAGATTTTATATTTATTTCTATGTGACAGTTATATTTAACATTTTACACAAAAAAAGCATGTGGTTTTCAGACACATATGTGAATACTCATGGGAACAAATCCCGTGAAAAAATGTCACAGGTAAAAAATAAATCACGAGACACAGGGTTTTTGGACACGTGAAAAAAAAAGTGTTTTCCCAAAATTTCACATGTGATATTTTACTTTCACATGTGTGCTTGTGTAACTGGCAGGATTAGCACCCAGGTCTCCCACAGGAGAAGCCAACGTCTTGACCATTAGACCAAGAGGGCCAAAACTCATTTGAAGTCACTGCAACATGTTAACACAACCTTTTTACATGTGAGGAGAAAAACACTATTTCACCACATGTGAACTTGTAATTCCACATGTGAAAGTTACATTTGCAGATGTGAATGTTTATTACATGTGAAACTGCAAATGTGATTTTTTTTACATGTGATTGTTTTTCACATGTGAAACTGAATTTTTTTACAATTTCTTTAAGGGTACGCTCATAAACCAAAACAGCACAGAAGAGAACTGCCTTGAGCTAGAGTCAGAATGCCCCCAAAGGTTCTGAAAGCCTAGAGCTGAGCTAGAGCCAAAATGGCCCCATTCATTCTGAAAGAGGTGAGTGAGAGCCGGAATGGTTGCCTAGAGTTGAACTACAAGACAGTGCTGTGTGACTGATGCAGGACTGTGTCAAACTCTGTATCCTGTGGTATAGTAAATGTACCTCTGTCCAGGGAGCGTCTGAATAAAAAGGATTATGGGTAGCTAGGCTGTGCCAACTGTCCAGTGCAACCAACCAACCAGGTCATGCTCCGAGAGAGCTGAAGGTTATAATCACACACACACACACACGCACACACATGCAGGCACACACTTCCCACGCACGCATGCACAAACAAATACACACACACACACACGCATACACAGTCCTTTAGTTAGCTCTCCTGTACTGCAGTGATACCCCCAGTCATCATCTCCACATCACATCCCCCAAGCCCCATGAGAAACGATTGATGATGTGTAAGGGTGCACTTGGAGAGTACGGTCTTACATGTGTGTGTGCCTGCATGTGTGTGTATGTGTGTAATGTAACAGTGCCCAATGGATTACCCTCATGCCAGGATAAATGGATGGTAGATACAGTAGTAATGACATTTCCCCCCCCGGGGGATCAATAAAGTACCTATCTATCTATCTAGTTTTCTACAGTACGTTCTATCACAGGGGGCATGGCCATGTGACACAGTGGAGATACAGAGGACAGAGGTTCTGCTCAACATCAATATACTACAACACATTTCCTTTATTTAAAGTAGAAAACAGATAGCTACCGTATGCACAGAATTACCAGCAAATATACCATCACTGACTCTTCTTTTGACTCTAAAGTTGTTAAACACATTGCAAAGTAACATAGGGTGTGGGTAACTATCTCTCCCTCTCCCTCTCCTTCTTTACAGACAGTCATGATTTCTCAACTATGACTCGCAATATTAGTAGTTAGCTGACTTGTCTCCTAATGTTGTTCCCTCTGGCAGAACCAAGGGCACACATAAACAGTTTCACCTCATTTAGCCTCATCTGGATGGCTGTGTAACCAGACTCCTCCCAGGGCCAAAATGGTGAAACACCCATCTGGGCAGAGAACCAAAATGGAGGGAGGGCATATCCAAATTGAAGCAGAGTCTCTTTAAGCAGAAGAAATGGACGGTGAGCATTATAATACAACCATGATAACCCTCATGCATTAACTACAGCCTCAGCCAAAACAGAGTTTTAAATTCAACATGGAGGCCAAGAAAACCCCTAGAGCGCTTGTCAGGGTTTTGACTTTTGAGTGGGCCTGGATCTTTGGAAGCGAACTGGCATTTGTTTGTGGACTGCAGGCAATTGGCTGGTGAACTTGGAGACTTGGAAAATTTATGAAGTTATTGGAAGTGGAACAACATCCATTCTGCTGGCTGATTTGATTTGGGGCCTATCGGCAGAACCAGGGGCGTCATGCACCCATTATTTTAGAGGGTGCATGAAGTATGTGAGGCTGGAGGGGGAGATAATTTTTCCAACAAGCTAGAGCCATAATCATTATGCCTAATTCTACAGTGCCGTAAAAAAGTATTTGCCCCCTTTCTGATATTCTCTATTTTAGCATATTTTTTAAACTGAATGTTATCAGATCATCAACCAAAACCTAATATTAGGTAAAGGGAACAACAATTTACAAATAACAAACAAGAAAGGAATACTTATTTTATTTATTGAATTAACAATGTTATGCAACACCCAATTCCCCTGTGTGAAAAGATAAGTGCCACCTTTAGCTGCAATGACTGCGACCAAATGCTTCCTGTAGTTGTTGATCAGTTTGTCAATTGCTGTGGAGGAATTCTGGCCCTTTCTTGCATGCAGAAAGCGACATTCGTGGGTTTTCAAGCATGAACTGCTCGTTTCAAGTCCTGCCACAACATCTCAATTGGGATTAGGTCTGGATTTTGACTAGGCCATTACAAAACTTTTTTGCGTGTTTTGGATCATTGTCTTGCTGCGTGACCCAGCTGCGCTTCAGCTTCAGCTCACAGACGGATGGCCTGACATTCTTCTGTAGAATTCTCTGATACAGAGCATCATTCATGGTTCCTGAGGCAGTAAAGCATCCCAAGAACCCTCACACTATCACCACCATGCTTGACCGTTGGTTTGAGGTTCTTAATGTGGAATGCAGTGTTTGATTTTGGCCAGACATAATGGGTCATCACAGCACTGTATGTAAAAAAGATGTACATTTTCTGCATAGGTTATCTAAGCATACCTCTTAATCTGTTCAATTGTCATTTTAATTAATGATGCACATTGAATCTTGAGGCAATTTTACTGGTATATAGTATCACCCCAAAATTAATATAAGTATTTTCTATAGTCTAGAAACCTTTTCAACAGGCATTTCAGCTAAGATAGTTAGACAAGCTACTCTAACTTGATTGGTAGCTAGTTATGAGGTTGGGAGATTGGGAACCTATGTAGCTGGCTAGCTAAAGCCAACTAAATAACATTACTAGGCGAATACTAGCTAGTATTATAGAGAAACAACTAAACATTTATTTTATTTTATTTATTCATCAAGAAATAAGCTACATAGCTTGATAAAATTAATTTACAAATATACCTCCAGCGAGTCCTGCCCATCACCGGCAGCTAAAATCTAATCAAACCCTGTGTGTGTCACTCTACTCTTCCACTGACGATACTGCCTGCACACACTACAGTATCTAGCGTCCTGCCTAGTATGTCTTTGCTCCGTTGTGCACCTTGGAAGGACTCACTTACTAGGGAGAATGGGGTGGGGTACTCGTTGCCTGGTCATGTCAGTGTGCCCCCTACGCATAATACTGCTGACTTTTATAAATAATTATGATAAAACGTGAGCTTAAAAATGTTGTTTAGTAATCTAATTTGACATCTGAATAATGTATTAATATTTTTTTTTTAATTACCAGAACCATGGGAGTTCACTAGTCTCTCTCTCGTTCGTTAGCTCTCTCTCTCTATTCATTTATATATATACACAGTACCAGTCAAATTTTTGGACACACCTACTGTACTCAATCAAGGGTTTTTCTTTATTTTTACTATTTTCTACATTGTAGAATAAAAGTGAAGACATAAAAACTATGAAATAACACATATGGAATGATGTAGTAACCAAAAAAGTGTTAAACAAATCAAAATATAAAATATAAATCAAATATATTTTTCTAAGTAGCCACCCTTTGCCTTGATGACAGCGTTACACACTCTTGGTATTCTCTCAACCAGCTTCATGAAGAATGCATTTCCAACAGTCTTAAAGGAGTTCCTACATATGGTGAACACTTGTTGGCTGCTTTTCCTTCACTCTGCGGTCCAACTCATCCCAAACCATCTCAATTGGGTTGAGGTCGGGTGATTGTGGAGGCCAGCTCATCTGATGCATCACTCTCCTTCTTGGTCAAATAGCCCTAAGCTTGGAGGTGTGTTTTGGGTCCTTGTACTGTTGAAAAGCAAATGATAGTCCTACTAAGCTCATACCAGATGGGATGGCGTAACGCTGCAGAATGCTGTGGTAGCCATGCTGGTTTAGTATGCCTTGAATTCAAAATAAATCACAGACAATGTCACCAGCAAAGCACCCCCACACCATCACACCTCCTCCTCCATGTTTCACGGTGGGAACCACACATGCGGAGATCATCCGTTCACCTATCTGCGCCTCACAAAGACGGCTGGAATCAAAAATCCCAAATTTGGACTCATCAGACCAAAGGACAGATTTCCACCGGTCTAATGTTCATTGCTCGTGTTTCTTGGCCCAAGCAAGTCTCTTCTTCTTATTGGTGTCCTTTAGTAGTGTTTTCTTTGCAGCCTGATTCACACAGTCTCCTCTGAACAGTTGATGTTGTCTGTTACTTCAACTCTGTGAAGCATTTATTTGGCCTTCAATCGGAGGTGCAGTTAACTCTAATGAACTTATCCTCTGCAGCAGATGTAACTCTGGGTCTTCCTTTCCTGTGGCGGCCCTCATGAGAGCCAGTTTCATCCTAGTGCTTGATGGTTATTGCGACTGTACTTGAAGAAACTTTCATAGTTCATGTCTTAAAGTAATGATGGACTGTTGTTTCTCTTTGCTTATTTGAGCTGTTCTTGCCATAATATGGACTTGGTCTTTTACCAAATAGGGCTATCTTCTGTATACCACCCCTACCTTGGCTCAAACGCATTAAGGAAATAAATGCCCCTCAAATTTAACATGGCACACCTGTTAATTGAAAAACACTCTAGGTTACTACCTCATTAAGCTGGTTGAGAAAATGCCAAGAGTGTGCAAAGCTGTCATCAAGGCAAAGAGATTAGAAGAATCTCAAATATAAAATATATTTTGATTTGTTTAACACTTTTTTGGCTACTACGTGAATCCAAATATGTGTTATTTCATAGTTTTTATGTCCACTAATATTCTACAATGTATAAAATAGTAAAAATAAAGAAAAATCCTGTGTCCAAACTTTTGACTGGTACTGTATATATTAATTTAATATATTTCCTCTCTCTCTCTCTCTCTCTCTCTCTCTCTCTCGCTCCCTCCCTCCCTCCCTCCCTCCCTCCCTCCCTCCCTCCCTCACGCCCTCTTCCTCTCTTGCCCTCAACCCCCTTCTCACTCTCTCGCTCCCTCTCTCTCTTTGTCTCTCCATCCCACCATCCAGACCCATGCCTAAAGGCAGCAAACAGCATATATTATTCAGAGCTCAGCATATTGACCACTCTCTACAGAATTTAATATTTGAGGTGTTTCCAGGCAACAAGAGAAAAACACGTTAGCTCCTGAATTCATTTGTTTTATAGCATTCTGCACAAGAACATTCCTGTCAGACTTGTCATATCAAGTAAATGTCAACAAAGGTTAATGACCATAGTCTAGAATAACACCTAATCGCTCCCTAAAATTATTTAAAACAAATAAATATGTTGGTAATGACGCTAGGGTTAGTGTTAAAGATGAACCGGGTTGTGGACACGAGACTAGGGTTAGGCATGAGGGACAGAGCTCTGAGTGGTTGATGCATTGTCTGCTCCAACACATCAAGCCCTGGGAGGAAGCACACCGCTACGTGACGCACAAGCCGGTTAGCCCAAACCATGCGTACAAGTCCTTCGTGTGACCAACACAGGCTATCCAGTAGCTTAATTGACAAGTCAGAGGAACCATCAGGGGGCCTACCGAGTGGCGCGGTGGTCTAAGGCACTGCATCGCAGTGCAAGCTGCGAGATGCGGGTTCGTGCAGCCGGCTGCGACGCACAATTGGCCCAGAGTCGTTCGGGTTAGGGGAGGGTTTGGCCGGCCGGGGTGTCCTTGTCCCGTCACGCTGTAGCGACTCCTGTACGGGAGTTGCAGCGATGGGACAAGATAGTAACTACCAATCAGATATGATGAAATTGGGGAGATTTTTTTTTTTTTTTTTAAAGATAGAAAGAGGAACCATCTGGCCAAGTCACAAATAAGGGTCAGGGGTCAAGGTGAGGCGTACATCAGTGGCGATAGGGTTAAGGTTAGGTGTTGACTCTTGAAAGGTTAACAGTCACAGGGTTAAGGCTAGGGTTAGGGTCAGGGCAAGGACTACCAGGGAATGTTTTTGCAAACCAAGCCCAACACGGTTAAGGAAAGGGTTGAGGTTGAGGTTGAGGTTAAATCGGGATTTGGATATCAAGGACATGCACACACATACACAGACACACATGTACACACACACCCACATTTGTTCATCAGTCTGGCTTCAGGCCAGGTCATTGCCCTATTTCTGGTCCATCACTGGATATAAATGACATAGTTAACTGTATGGACAAAAGGCAACATTGTGCTGCCCTTTTCACTGACTTGTCAAAGGCTTTTGACACTGTTGACCACTCATTTGTATTAAGGTTGGTTTAAAAACTTCCTGACAGACAGAACATTCCTTGTTATTACGAAAGGGATCCCGCTGGGGTCCATTTTAGGTCCAGTACGTTTTACTGTCTATATAAACAATATTGGTTTGATGTAAACTCAATGTCACCTGCACCTGTATGCTGACAATACTTCTGTGTATTATATTGTCCCTACTGTTGACCTTAAATTAGTATTGAATGTGGGTATACCTAAGTACGTGTTGTTTTCTAGAACGTACAAAACATGACTAATGATTGAAACATACTGTATGTATCTTGGATGGTGTCCATATTGATCGCGTCCCTGCATACAAATATCTGGGCATCTGGATTAATGAAAAGCTGTCTTTTAAAAAACATATTGATGAGGTAGGTAGTTAGTTAGTTAGGAATGTGAATGTTTTTTCTTAAGTGTCTCCGCCGACGGAGATGGCAGCATCGCGACTATCTCCTACGAAACTTTGCATTATTTTATTTGTTTATGTAAATTATTTTACATTATTAGCTCAGGAATAGTTTTGTGTCATTACATTCAGCCGGGAAGAACTATTGGATATTAGAGCGGCAGCGGTAACTCACCAGAACTACCAGCATTACGACCAGGATTCCCTGGAGCAGATCCTTTGTTCGACTCCCCAGAGCAATTTAACTTATTCCGGAGGCAGACTCAAAACAATGCCGGCAGAGGAGCAGTAGAGGTGCTCAGAACGGTCTTCTGGTCCGACTTAGGAGGCATGCACACCACCCAGGCTGAAAAAATGTGGCTTAGCAACTAACACCCTCACAAACGTTTACAGATGCACAATTGAGAGCATCCTCTCGGGCTGTATCACCGCCTGGTACGGCAACTGCACCGCCCACGACATCAAGGCTCTCCAGAGGGTGGTGCGGTCTGCTCAACACATTACCGTGGGCAAACCTCCCGCCCTCCTTGACACCTACAGCACCCGATGCCATAGGAATGCCAAAAGGATCATCAAGGACATCAACCACCCGAGCCACTGCCTGTTCACCCTGCTATCATCCAGAAGACGAGGTCATTACAGGCGCATCAAAGCTGGGACTGAGAGACTGAAAAACAGATTCTATCTCAAGGCCACCAGACTGTTAAACAGCCATCACAATCACATTAGAGGCTGCTGCCTATAGACATAGATTAGAAATCACTGGCCACTTTTAGAAATGGAACACTAGCCACTTTAATAATGTTTTCGTATCTTGCATCACTCATCTCATATGTATATACTGTATTCTATACTATGCTACTGTATCTTAGTCCTATGCTGCTCTGACATCACTCGTCCATATATGTTCATATTCTTAATTCATTCCTTACTTAGATGTATGTGTATTTGGGTATACAGTATGTTGTGTAACTGTTAGATATTACTTGTTAGATGTTACTGCACTGTCGGAGCTAGAATGACAAGCATTTGGCTACACTCGCAATAACATCTGCTAAACACGTGACCAATAAAATTAGATTTGATTTGATGTATTTGTATTCTATTGTACTTTGTAAATTGTGTGCATGCAGGGCTCCCTTGTGAAAGAGACCTTGGTCTCAATGGGACTCCCTGTTAAAATACAAAACACAAGCACACACAGGCATATTGGCATCAGGTGGAGCACCGCATGGAGAGGAGAATGAGTGCATCACGTGTGGACGGACAGGGGTTTAGTGTTGGTCCAGCTATAATACAATTACTCGGTGTGTTTGTTTTTCTGGGTCATTTGTTGCATGCAGGGATTAGAGATTGTAGCAGATCGAGACAGAGATGGTGAGAACGGGGAGAGAGAGAGAGAGAGAGAGAGAGTGGGGAGGGAGAGAGGAGAGGAATAGAGGGAGGGAGGTGAGACAAGGGCAACAAATATTTTTATTCCAAGTTTTAAGACTACATAAATACCCATCACAACCTCAGCCTTAGTGGGGACAAAAATACAGAAAATCTGACCTGGGTGCGATTTTCTGAGGAATACCATTATGACAGCCATTGAAAATGACAGAAATCTGACCTGGGTGAGAAATGCTTTTATGATTGCCAATAAAAGCCGACTCCCATCTTCCATGGCCCATTAAAACCCTACAGCTGCATTGGCTGATAATTCATTGACAGAGAGAGACAGAGGGGTTAACAGACTGACAGGGTCTCCTGTCCTGTGAGTGAGCAGCTGATGAGATGATAATGTGTCTCCTCTTTGACAGGCGTGACAGATCGATCAATCTGAAAGATGGGATGGTCTCACACGGGTAAACATAAATGGTACCATATTCCCTATATACGGTAGCTAGCTATTTTTGACCAGGTGCAATAGAACCTCTGGTCAAAAGTAATGTACTTTTCAGGGAATAGTGTGTCACTTCCTGTTGTAGGTATAGCTGCTAAGAAATGGATGTGATTTTTCACACAGTGAACGTTATCTTTTCTTCTATCTGAACAAATCCTTTTAGCCAAACTCATATTCAAGCCAAAAACACACACTATAACACAATCCTTGTGAATGTTTTAAGTAGTGAAGCAGCAGAGTAAATGAAAAAACGTTGCCTGCCATCGCTGGCTAAGACAGGGCACTCAGTCCAAAGTAATCCCATAAATATAAGTTGTTCCCTTGGCTGGGTCGGCAGCTTGGCTCCCAAGGCTGAGGCCCTTGATGTGGCCTGATTGTATATGATCACTCAGCTACGGAGCTACGACCAAATCCATCACAGCTGTGCTTTTATGGGTCTCTACTGACTAATGGTCGCAAGCTCACGCACCGACGCAAGCACGCACATGTATACACACGCAAGCACAAACGCACACACATAAAAACACACACACAGAAGCCTGTTTAGATTCGGTCTCTTCTCTTAGTGATAATATTTGGAGTCATCCAAAGGTTACGTTTCTATTTCAAACAGTCACATTCAAAATGGGGAGCAATAGTGTTGAGAGAGCTGAGTCTCTCTTCTAAAGGATAAATAACTAGAGACACAACAGCAAGAGGCCAGAGGGCTGAAATAGAGTTTGTCACAAATGGTACCCTACTCCCTGTAGTTCACAACTTCTGGCCAGAGCCCTATGACGCTTGCCTGCTGAGGGATTAGTGCTTTTCTAGGTCGGTTCGGTTTTGGTTTGATTATTACAAAATAATAATAATAATTACCATGAAATATCACAATATGTATTACTTAGTTTTTATTTGATGACTTTATTATTTTTCATTCATTAAAGTCTCATCTCACCTCTGCTCAGGCAGTAGCAGCCAAACAGCCAGACAACGTTATCTCTTGACGAAGAAATTTCCCCTCGGGGATCAATAAAGTATCTATCTATCTATCTATCTATCTATCTATCTATCTATCTATCTATCTATCTATCTATCTATCTATCTATCTATCTATCTATCTATCTACATCCCATACTGTTCTGTCTTTAGTCATCCTATTTAGCTAGGCTAGCTGCAGAACCAAAAATCTCAAATTTGGACTCATCAGACCAAAGGACAAATTTCCACCGATCTAATGTCCATTGCTCGTGTTTCTTGGCCCAAGCAAGTCTCTTCTTCTTATTGGTGTCCTTCAGTAGTGGTTTCTTTGCAGAATTCGACCATCAATGCCAGATTCACGCAGTCTCCTCTTAACAGTTAATGTTGAGATGTGTCTGTTACTTGAACTCTGTGAAGCATTTACTTGGGCTGCAATTTCTGAGGCCTCGTAAGAGCCAGTTTCATCATAGCGCTTGATGGTTTTTGCGACTGCACTTGAAGAAACTTTCAAAGTTCTTGAAGTTGCCACCACCATGCTTCACTGTAGGGATGGTGCCAGGTTTCCTCCAGACTTGACCCTTGGCATTCAGTCCAAAGAATTCAACCTTGGTTTCATCAGAGAGAGAGTCAGAGAGTCATCAGAGAGTCATCTAAAGACATCAGAGAGTCTTTAGATGCCTTTCGGCAAATCCTAAAATCAGCCTACGATCCATGATCAATCTTTCTATTTGCGCCCCAAACAAAATGTGAGCCCCCGAGTATCAAGACCTTCAATAAACTCTGACTTTTAATCAAAAGTATTTTACAAGCACTCCCTTCAGGGGTGATGGAATGAAGTGGGGAGTAATATGTTACTGTTTATTGACCAACAGCTATGCTGTGATGTCTCAAGGCTCTCAAGACTCCAGACTTACCATTACAACTCTATCAGCCAAGTCTGTGTCCCAAATGGCACTCTATTCTTTATATTGTGCACAACTTTTGACCAGATACATAGGGCCCTGGTCAAAAGTTGTGCACTATATAGGTTATAGGGTGCCATTTGAGACAGCAAGCCAAGTGTCCACTTTTACTCCCCATACCTTTCTCTTCCCCTTCCCCCTCGGCACAGTTTTTCTGCAAGTCACCCTCAATAGTCACCCTCGATAGTCACCCTCGATAGTCACCCTCAATAGTCACCCTTGATAGTCACCCTCAATAGTTACCCTCAATAGTCACCCTCGATAGTCACCCTCGATAGTCACCCTCGATAGTCACCCTCTATAGTCACCCTCAATAGTCACCCTCAATGCTCTATAAGACTTCATCAAACCGTAGATTACAGTGAATAACTATTGAGTTATGGCAGACATAAATTAAGTGGAAATAAATTACACATAGCTTAGAGGGAAGAAAAGTTTATTTATTTCCTTGAGGTTCTGACATTTTTGCAGCGAGCAACTATTTATGTAAGGATGGTTATCAGAGGGCAAACGTGAACTGAACAGTAAACACACACGTACTGCTCGTTTGTTCCCCAAAAGCACCTCAGGAGATTCAGACGACAGCCCTCACTCCACCCTGCACTCCACAACTCATTTCAGTCCCCTCCATCTTACTGGGGAGAAGAAAGGGAGGAGGGAGGAGGGAGGAGGGAGGAGGGAGGAGGGAGGAGGGAGGAGGGAGGAGGGAGGAGGGAGGAGGAGGGAGGAGGAGAGATGAGGGTATAGAGACTGACATCTTCACCTTGCCATTATAGACACACAAAGCCATTCCAAAGGCCATCACACACACACCTGCATACACACACACACACACACACACACACACACACACACACACACACACACACACACACACACACACACACACACACACACAATTACGGAACCCTTTAATCTCCCCTGGCCCCTGTAGATGAGAGGCTTATCAAGAGGCCCTTTGCTTTCACTTTCCTCTCAGCTTTTTGGTTGAGTGGAGGGTGGGTTGGATGGAGGGATGGAGAGATGGAGAGAGTGAGGGCAGCTTCTATCCATCAATTCAAGGTCTACGCATGCTCTGAACATCTTTCCTTCCACTCTGGCTTGTTCTCTGAACACCTGGCAACAGCATGTGAAACAATATATGAAGAGTTTAATTCCAAAACACTATATATCCATCTTCAGAAATGTTTGTAAATTAGCTGTTATTGTTTAATTTTAAAGAGCTTATGAAAGAGATAGGTGTGCTGTTCCCCATATAATCATGATATGAGGTTGTTCAATGACAGACATGTATTTGTTTGAAATACATCACTAGATGGTTTTATTTTGTTGCAAAATGAGATACATCCGCCTCACTCTCAGAGAAAAAAGTAGCACTGCAATGTTTTACACAGTCAATGTGACAAATAACTACAGCTTTTTATGAATAACTGTACAAATTCTACATTTGTGACATAAATTTTACAAAATATATATTTTAAATGTAATCAATATGAGGGAGGCACAATACTGTGAGAGAAGAAGTAGTCAGGAGAATTTTTATATTTCTCAGTCAGTCAGAAAAGCGATGGAGTGAAAGGTTGAAATAATTGACATAAAACAGGAAAGTTGTTAAATTGACTACAGGAAAATGGAATCAACTTGTGTGCTACATCACAAACCATGAAATGAGCAAACGCGTGTGCTACGTCACAAACCATGAAATGAGCAAACGCTTGTGCTACATCACAGGCTGGAAGGCCACAGGATGAGGAGCATTCTGAATTATCAAACCAAAAAGCACACACGTTTGTAGCAAAAACATATACAAAATTCTGACAAGGATAGAAAAACAAAAGCATCTGGATGGCGTTCTGCTCAGCGTGTGTGTGTGTGTGTGTGTGTGTGTGTGTGTGTGTGTGTGTGTGTGTGTGTTTGTTTGAATATACCAGCAGGTGTGAGAAACAGATTGGATCGACTACGGCAGAATACGGGGAGTCCGGAATGGCCTGAGATTTAAGCTGATTCCAACTGGGCAGTGTGTTTGAATTAGATCATCAGAAAGAAAGGCCACACTGACACCTACCATATCCAACACCACATACTGTACGTGGTGACTACTATATCCAACACCACATATGTGGTTACTACTATATCCAACACCACATACGTGGTTACTACTATATCCAACACCACATACATAGTGACTACTACATCCAACACCACATACGTGGTTACTACTTCATCCAACACCACATACGTGGTTACTACTCTATCCAACACCACATATGTGGTTACTACTTCATCCAACACCACATACAGTATGTGGTTACTACTATATCCAACATCACATACAGTATGTGGTTACTACTATATCCAACATCACATACGTGGTTACTACTATATCCAACATCACATACGTGGTTACTACTATATCCAACACCACATACGTGGTTACTACTCTATCCAACACCACATACGTGGTTACTACTATATCCAACACCACATACGTGGTTACTACTACATCCAACACCACATACGTGGTTACTACTGTATCCTACACCACATACGTGGTTACTACTATATCCAACATCACATACGTGGTTACTACTATATCCAACACCACATACGTGGTTACTACTATATCCAACACCACATACGTGGCTACTACTATATCCAACACCACATACGTGGTTACTACTACATCCAACACCACATACGTGGTTACTACTATATCCTACACCACATACGTGGTTACTACTATATCCAACACCACATACAGTACGTGGTTACTTTGCTAATGGGCAGATATGAGTTTAGGTCAAGTAGTAATCGGCCAAGAGAGAGTTTCAGCAATATCTGCTACACACTACACAAAGTACAGCGCGTCGGCAATAGCTGTTATACATAAATAAGTATAGCTTCACAGACATCAGAACTCAGTTGGAACGTCTGTTGAGTTGTTTTTTTCTATTTGTTTGAGGTATTTCAGTCGCTTGAACCCACATCTCTTCACACAGTGCACCTGATTGACTTCAAGCCAGCCATTTTTAATACACAAATGCTTTGTTAGTCCTACAAGGTCAGGGATTGACAGAGACATTGCATTAGAACCCCAGTCCTCATAGTGGCTTTGGGGTAACAAACAACCTGCCACCAAAAAGGATAATTGGAATCCAACAAATGTCTGTCCTCTATCATGAAAGCGGTCAGAAGAGGTCAGAAGAAATGACTATAATAATAGTTCAGCAGGTGTTTCTAGTACTACCTCATCACTGAGCGTAACGACAAAGCAGTGGATCCAAATCATTAAATCAGTCGGCTGGAATAAAAGCTACACTCAGTGCCTGGTCGGTCTCCAGAAAGACACTGATGCCCAGGAGAAAATGATAGCTAACAACCTAGATTAATAGGTTAGAGTTTTTAGTTTGCACTGTAGACACCTGGGCCAATCAATTGCTAAGTGATAATGCAATCAAGAGATGGAGTCCAACCTGAAAAGCTGCCTGAAGTCAGAAGCTGGACCGATCGATAGGGGACTAGGAGAGAACTATACTTTGAAGTACACCGCTGCAGGTTTTGAGACCAGCGCTGAATAAAATATCTATCAAATAGTATTCTGTTGGGGACTGAGTTTCAGAGCCCCAGAATATGGGTTTCTATCTGTAACTGGGAGCTGATGCAGGAGGAGATGCTGGCTGATGGTTGATAGTGATGCTGGCTGATAGTTGTAAATATTGCTCAGAACACTAATGTGATGGGGAACAGCTGTGCTGGCTGCTATGCTTAGCCTCCTCCATCTCACGTCAAACCACATACGCAGTCAGCTGAATCCACATGGAACACACACACACACACACATCCACACAGTGATAAAACAGACAAAGCTCATGTCAGGTAACTCTCAGCATGTCATTTATATAGTTGTTAGTCAAAACCTCAGTCCTACTGTAGTCTCTGAAATCCCAGACCAGCTGAAACATTGTTCATATTGTGGGAGGTAACACGTCTGCCGAGGGCGACTAGTCCTACTGCACATAGCATGCATTTGATGAGTGAAAATAAATTATGTTCTTCTGTTGGTGTTCCAATGACATACCAGAGGAGTGAATGTCTGAAAGGTCTGTCTTTGATGACCGAAGGCTTAGGTCCTTCTGTGATGTGAAGTCACTCTGTGGAGTTTCATTTTGCTGATGGAAACCATGGACTCATGTGTTGGTCGAATTAGTGCGAATATAAAAAAAAACTCTTAAACTCAACAAAAGTCGTCCTTTGGGGCAGTATCTAAATAATACTAATTCAACCTTTCTCCTATATATTTAAAAAGCAATGTTGTACTGCTACAGTTATAAATATGAAAATAAAAAGCTTATTCCAAATGTCATGGTAAAAAAAAACAATGACCCATGTGGCTGCACGTATGCCGTATTTCAGCCCTTTTTCAGGTGTCTTGATAAATTTGTTAGCAAGATGCTTCTATTAATTCAGGCAACGAGAGGACAATCACCGCGTCCATTCATCAAATGGCGTGTACACAGGGCACTGTTTGGATGCTGGAATTATTTTGGAGTGGACAAACTTGCGCAGGTAGCCATTTTGAAGTGAATTGTTTGACAATCAGATGAAAACATGACTGCGTTCATGCCACATAAAAAGGTAATACATGTTTACCATTAAATTACATGTCTTTACTGTTAGCCCCCCCCCCAATTTTTTTAAATTACAAACACATTTAGCCACTGATGAAGTCAATGATGTAATGGAAATAAGATTAGTCTAGTATTGAACATATGTTGCATTGATAGCATTTAACAACATATCACAGACTATAGACAGACATTATGTTTTTTAAAAAGTTTGAGAACTGGAGTTTAGAAATGGGGGCATCCCTCCCTTGCAATTTTCTTGTCTTTGTCAGGCATAACATTCTGCTAAAGGACGTCTAAGCTGTTAATTGTCATTTGGTGGAATATGCAATGATTACTTACATTGCTTTAGGCTAGTTTAATCTAGAGCAGTTCTACTTTTAATTACCACAGAAACTAATAAAAAATCTACCACAGTCATAAAAGACATTGAAATTCATTGAAACTCTAGCAAGGCCAGACAGAGATTCCTGATTACCCCTGTTGGCAAATATCCTCTCTCTTTATATCTCTCTCACACACCCAGCCATTAAATGACAGATGCTCTGATTCTCTCCACGTCTCTGTCTCTCTTCCCAGGTTGAAATAAAGTTCTGTAACGGCCTTGTGTTGTGTCATTGTGGTGCATCCAGAGTTTAATCAAACAGAATAGCCTCCACAAAGAGTGACTCATCACAGTTTTACTCAAATACTATGTAATCTGGAGAAGGTATAATATCATTACAGTGATGATACATATGGCCATAGATGCAACCGTTCCCTCTTTTTACTGAACCACAGAGTCACAGAATTAGTATTCAGTGCACTCAAATTAAAAAAATCTGTTGATTGAAGAGTTTAAATTCTAATTCTAATTATCTTCTGGCACCTCTTTCAGGGTGTTTGGGCACAGGCGGAGTGTGAGGAGTGATACTGTGAATGTGAGAGAGAAAGCGTGAGCAACCCTATTGATGGTGCTTATTGTGAATAATGAAACAGCCAAGCCCCGACTGATTGGGACACTGACAATAAAGCACAATCTATCTACAGTGGGTATCGTAAATATTCACCTGCCTTTATTTATTTTTTTTACATTTCGTAGCATTACAAAGTGGGATTAAAATGAAATGATAATTGTTATTTATCTACACATATCAAAGTGGAAGTTTCTTTTCTTTTTTTTATAATGAAAAATAAAATACTAATATACCTTGATTAGATAACTATTTACCTACCTGAGTGAATACATGTTAGAAACAGATGTGAGTCTTCTTGGGTAAAGTCTCTAAGAGCTTTGCACACCCATTTATTCTTTAAAAAAAATGCTTTGTCAAGGTGTTGGGGATCATGGCTAGACAGCAAAGTCTTGTGATACATTTTCAAGCAGATTTAAGTCAAAACTCTAACTCGGCCACTCAGTAACACGCACTGCCTTCTTGGTAAGCAACTCCAGTTTAGATTAGGCCTTGTGTTGTAGGTTATTGTCCGGCTGAAACGTCAAATTGTCTCCCAGTGTTTGGTGTAAAGCAGACTGAAGCAGGTTTTTCTCTAGGGTTTTGCCTGTGCTTAGCTCCATCTCGTTTCTTATTATCCTGAAAAACTTGCCTACTTTGCTGATGACAAAAATACCCATAACATGATGCAGCCACCGCCATGCTTGAAAATAAGGAAGCAGTTACTCAGTACTGTGTTGGACCCAAACATAAGGCTTTGCATTTAGGCCAAAAAGTTTATTCCTTTGCCATGTTTGTTTTTGCAATATTACTTTAGTGCCTCATTGCATACAGGATGATTGTTTGGAAATATTTGTATTCTGTATAGTATTCTTCTTTTCACTCTGTCATTCAGGCCATTGTTGTGGAGTAACTACAATGTTGTTGATCTATCCTCAGTTATCTCCTTTCACAGCCATTGAACTCTGCAGCTGTTTTAAAATCACCAATGGCCTCATGGTGACATCCCTGAGCAGTTTCCTTCCTGTCTTGCAGCTCAGTTTAGAAGGACGACTGTATCTTTGTTGTTTCTGGGTGGTTTAATACATCATCCACAGCATACGTATTAACTTGACCATGCTTAAAGAGATATTCAATGTCTGATTTGATATTGTTACCCATCTACCAATCACTGCCATTCTTTATGAGACTTTCGAAAAGCTCCCTGGTCTTTGTAGTTCAATCTGTGCTTGAAATTAAATACTTGACTGAGGGACCTTACAGATGTTGTATAAATGGGGGACAGAGGAAGGGGTAGTCATAAAAAAAATCAGGTAACTTATTATGTGATTTGTTAAAGACAATTTTTACTCCTGAACTAATTTAGGCTTGACTAAACAAAAGGGGTGAATACTTTTGCAACAACTATATTCTATTTATTCATGTTTTATAAATGTGTTAACTTTTGAAGAGTTTTATTTTAAAACCGTATCTATCAATACAAATAAAAAAAATAGTGGTTTCATTTCAGATAGACAAATAATGTTTTTCTAAATGCTATACATCCACCCCACTCTCACAGAAATAAGTAGAACAACTGGTTTTTAAATGGAGGAAACGGTCATTGTATGGTGATTGAACCATTCCTAGCATGTTAATGGTAATGCCAACAAACCTTACTGTGCTAACCTTAACATGCTACAAACCTAAGAGCCAGGGGTCTATGGGGCTGAGAACAGACAAACAGGAAACAACAGACAAAAACACCAAGCATGCAGAGAGACAGAGAAAAATAGAGATATCGACTGAGGATGAGAAAGCTACATGGTGTTTATGTTTCACTGTCAGACATCTGGCAGCACTGGACAGACATGTGGTCAATGCACTTCCTCTGTTAGGTTTGTTTGGTCTCTGGGCTGTATCAGGAATAGTTTGGGCTGTCTTCCTATCCAATATTGTACAAGCTTGGTTTTGTTACTCTCTGTGTGTGTGTGTGTGTGTGTGTGTGTGTGTGTGTGTGTGTGTGTGTGTGTGTGTGTGTGTGTGTGTGTGTGTGTGTGTGTGTGTGTGTGTGTGGGGACCAGAAGTCGTTACAAGGATAGTAAAACATTTTGCCGGTCCCCACAAGGAAAATGGCTATATTAGGCTTAGGGGTTAGATTTAGGGTTAGGTTTAAGGTTAGGTTAGGGGTTAGGGAAAATAGGATTTTGAATGGGATAGTAATGTTTGTTTACTACATGTTTGTTTTACTACAAGGATAGTGAAACAAACGTGTGTGTATGTGTGTGTGTGTGTGTGTGTGTGTGTGTGTGTGTGTGTGTGTGTGTGTGTGTGTGTGTGTGTGTGTGTGTGTGTGTGTGTGTGTGTGTGTGTGTGTGTGTGAGAAAGAGACAAGAGAGACAAGAGAGAGAAGAGAGAAAAGCGAGAGAGAGAGAGAGAGAGAGATAACAAGAGAGAGAGAAAAAAGAGAGACGAGAGAAAATTGAGAGAGAGAGACAAGAGGTCAAGAATGATGAAAGTTGGATAGAAGCCAGACTTAAGCTTCCCGATGACATCATTCATTTCCCACACGCACACACACATATGTTTCCCCGACCACACACAGCTTTCCCAGACCACACACACACAGCTTTCCCAGACCACACACACGCAGCTTTCCCAGACCACACACAAACGCAGCTTTCCCAGCCAGACCTGTACAATAATAATGTTTTATATGTATAAAGAGTCGGAGGATATACTACAATACCACATCGAACACAAAGATAAAGTACAAAAGGAATAACTGACGTGAATGATATTTTTGGGGGCTTTTTTATTATTTGTCATGTTTGTGGAGATGACAAGTGTAGTATACAGTGCATTCGGAAAGTATTCAGGCCCCTTCACTTTTTCCAACTTTTGTTACGTTACAGCCTTATTCTAAAATGTATTAAATTGTTTATTTTTTTCCCAGCAATCTACACACAATACCCCATAATAACAAAGCAAATGTTTGCAAATATCACATGTAAATGTGAAATATCACATTTACATAAGTACTAAGACCTTTTACTCAGTACTTGGTAGAAGCACCTTTGGCAGTGATTACACCCTCTTCTTGGATATAATGCTATAAGCTTGGCACACCTGTATTTGGGGAGTTTCCCTCATTCTTCTCTCCAGATCCTCTCAAGCTCATTCAGGTTGGATGGGGAGCGTCACTGCACCTATTTTCATGTCTCTCCAGAGATGTTTGATTGGGTTCAAGTCCGGGCTCTAGCTTGGCCACTCAAAGACATTCAGAAACTTGTCTCGAGGCCACTCCTGTGTTGTCTTCGCTGTGTGTTTAGGGTTGTTGTCTTATTGGAAGGTGAACCTTCGCCCCAGTCTGAGGTCCTGAGCGCTCTGGAGCAGGTTTTCATCAAGGATCTCTCTATACTTTGCTCTGTTCATCTTTCCCTCGATTCTGACAAGTCTCCAAGTCCATGATGCTGAAAAACATCCCCATAGCATGATGATGCACCACCATGCTTCACCGTAGGGATGGTGCAAGGTTTCCTCCAGACGTGGAACTAGGACAAAGGTTTCAATCTTGGTTTCGTCAGACCAGAGAATCTTGTTTCTCATGGTCAGAGTCCTTTACGTGGACTCAGACCATGAGAAACTGTCATGTAACTTTTCCTGAGGAATGGCTTACATCTGGCCACCCTACCATAATGGCCTGATTGGTGGAGTACTGCAGAGAGCGGCCAGCTGGTGATTGCAAACTTCTTCCATTTAAGAATGATGGAGGCCACTGTGTTCTTTGTTCTTGGGTACCTTCAATGCTGCAGACATTTTTTGATACCCTTCCCCAGATCTGTGCCTCGACACAATCCTCTCTCGGACCTGGAATTAAAAATTATTTTTTGCGGGTTTGTATCATTTGATTTACACAACATGTCTACCACTTTGAAGATGCAAAAAAGTTTTTATTGTCAAACAAACAAGAAATAAGACAAAAAAACAGAAAACTTGAGTGTGCATAACTATTCAGCCCCCCCCCCCCTTGGCACATCTAGCCACTGGGATTTTGGCCCATTCTTCAAAGCAAAACTGCTCCAGCTCCTTCAAGTTGGATGGGTTCCGCTGGTGGACAGCAATCTTTAAGTCATACCACAGATTCTCAATTGGAGGTCTGGGCTTTGACTAGGCCATTCCAAGACATTTAAATGTTTCCCCTTAAACCACTTGAGTGTTGCTTTAGCAGTATGCTTAGGGTCATTGTCCTGCTGGAAGGTGAACCTCCGTCCCAGTCTCAAATCTCTGGAAGACTGAAACAGGTTTCCCTCAATAATTTCCCTGTATTTAGCGCCATCCATCATTCCTTCAATTCTGACCAGTTTCCCAGTCCCTGCCGATGAAAAACATCCCCAAACATCCGGGTGTTGAGAGGTGTTGGGTTTGCGCCAGACATAGCGTTTTCCTTGATGGCCAAAAAGCTCAATTTTAGTCTCATCTGACCAGAGTACCTTCTTCCATATGTTTGGGGAGTCTCTCACATGCCTTTTGGCGAACACCAAACGTGTTTTCGTATTTTTTTCTTTAAGTAATGGCTTTTTTCTGGCCTCTCTTCTGTAAAGCTCGGCTCTGTGGAGTGTACGGCTTAAAGTGGTCCTATGGACCGATACTCCAATCTCCGCTGTGGAGCTTTGCAGCTCCTTCAGGGTTATCTTTGGTCTCTTTGTTGCCTCTCTGATTACTGCCCTCCTTGCCTGGTCCGTGAGTTTTGGTGGACGGTCCTCTCTTGGCAGGTTTGGTGTGGTGCCATATTCTTTCCATTTTTAATAATGGATTTAATGGTGCTCCGTGGGATGTTCTAAGTTTCTGATATATTTTTTTTATAACTCCAACCCTGATCTGTACTTCTCCACAACTTTGTCCCTGACCTGTTTGGAGAGCTCATTGGTCTTCATGGTGCCGCTTGCTTGGTGGTGTTGCAGACTCTGGGGCCTTTCAGAACAGGTGTATACTGTATATACTGAGATCATGTGACAGATCATGAGACACTTAGAATGCACACAGGTACTTTATTTAACTAATTATGTGACTTCTGAAGATAATTGGTTGCATGAGATCTTATTTAGGGGCTTCATAGCAAAGGGGGTGAATACATATGCACACACCAAGTAATTTTTTTCAGTTCACTTCACCAATTTGGACTATTTTGTGTCCATTACATGAAATCCAAATAAAAATCCATTTAAATTACAGGTTGTAATGCAACAAAATAGGAGAAACGCCAAGGGGGATGAATACTTTAGCAAGGCACTGTATTTAGACAGGTGTGTGATTTTCCAAATTATGTCCAATAAATTAAATTTACCATAAGTGGACTCCAATCAAGTTGTAGAAACATCTCATAGCAAAGGCTCTGAATACTTATGTAAATATTTTTTATACATTTGCAAACATTTCTAAAAACCTGTTTTTGCTTTGTCATTATGGGGTATTGTGTGTAGATTGATGAGGATTTATATTTTTATTTAATCCATTTTAGAATAAGGCTGTAACGTAACAACATGTGGAAAAAGTCAAGGTGTCTGACTACTCTCAGGATGCACTGTACATACGTATGGGAGTGTTTATTTGAAGCTGGGTCTCCCTTGTAGGTAACCAGTAACTGATCTAGTCCTGGTCTGAGGCTTACCTTTGTGACGTCTTCTTGTATTTCCTTCTGTGGGAGAAAAACAAATACACAATTAATGTTTATGGCATCATTCTCCATTTTCTATTGTAATTTTTCAGAAGAATCAATCCATTCAATATATGAATCCATATAAGTTTAATCTTATTTTGTAGGTAGAGCACTGACTGTCAGTAATTATATAATTAATCACCATGCTTGGAATGAAACTTGAAAAAGTGCACTATATGGGAAATAGGGTGCCATTTGGGATTCACCCTATGTTCTCTGGGGTGTCGTCCTCTTTTAACCTCTATAAACTCCGTATTGAGATAATGTTGGTCTAAGTGCATTTGGTACATTTACAGCGGATGATCCCTTTAATCTAAAGTCAATGCCATCCTGCATGCCAGACGTCAACAGTGTTGTTGATTTAGATTTGGGACTAAATTATCATCCACATTCATAGAGACAAGCAAATATGCAGTTCGAAAAGTTAAATCATAATTTGTTGTTTGATTGATAGATAATAATTGTTGAATGGATCGTTTTCGCACAACCACTCCAGTACTTGAAAGGGTGACAGTTGGGTGACAGATTCCCTATTAGCAAATTCAGATGTTTTCTAAGACCGTAAAAGGAAAGAAAACAAAAACTATAATGGGAAGGAAATGAGAAAACAGAAAATGTATTAAATGCATGTTTCTGTTCTTTGACATGGTCTATACCTAAACACACTATAAACAATTCCCAGGAGAGTATTATCAACATTCCTCTCTCATTCTGTTTACCTCTGCCTCTCTCTTTTATATCTCTGTTCTCTCTCAGTCACAGTCTGGAAGTGTATGGGACAGATAAGATCTTGGATGCAATGACCAAAAAAAAATACAATGGACAGGTCTGGTTCAGCATGACCACTGAAACAGAATGTATTCTAATTCTATGGTCCAGACATCCGGTAACTTGATCTGGCCTGGGTCATTGTCCAGTTGTTTTTTTCAGTTTGTCTGTTCTCATCCCCATAAGCCCCTGGCTCCTAGGTGTGTAGCTGACTGCAGGCTGTGACCTCATGGTGTCAACATATTAAGGTTTGTTGGCATTACCATTAATATGCTAGGAAGGGTTAAAAAACCATACAATTATCTCTTCCTCCATACACACATATAACCACAACCCATTTTACAACGTCTCCACCGTTCATATACAAGCCCACCTGGATTGTGGTGATATTCCTAAATACAGACAAATTAGGCCTAAATTTGAATGTCTGTAAGTCTGTGGTCAGTCACTAGTCAGGCTCATCTCCCAAAACGCTATCCAGGGCATTGTAAAGCCACAGTAATAGCAATGCAAGGGAGGGTTTAGAGGGGGTATAAAAACATTAACCCACATTCCCCTTCTCCTCATGATCAACCCTCCTTTTGAGATAGAGAGAAAGAGAGACACAGACAGAGATATTGAGCGAGAGATAGAAAGAGAGATTGACAGAGAGAGAGAGAGAGAGAGAGAGAGAGAGAGAGAGAGAGAGAGAGAGAGAGAGGACAGGCTCATGTTGACGTCAATCAATGTCATCTGTGAGGAATGACGACCAGACGAGACGAGGCGGATAGTCTCTGAGATTAAGACCAGGACAAACGGTTGTTGTCTGGGCCAATTATCGGTCTATGATGGAGAGGGTTCTAGTAAAGTATATCTATGGTTTAGGGTCAGGGCTGGGGCCGTAGCAGTGCTGATCTAGGATCAAGTCCTGTAATCTTATTGATCCTAAAATCAGCACTCCTACTCTAAGACGCTTAAAACATACAGCCCCTGATCTAGTAATTCTATATTGAGGGTCTTCTGGGATGATCTCGTCACTCATATTGACAGAAGATTTGGAAACACTGATGGACATCAGGGACTACAGCCTGAGCACCAGGATCACAGCTGAGACCATACTTTCTGATGGCACACACAGGCAGACAATGATGTGTTTGTTTCTACTGACTTGAGTTCATATACTGAACATAAGAAACGTTCCAACACAAGCAAACACAGGCACAAACCTATCCATATAGAAGGTCATTGGGGTGCAAACATCTTTCTCATCAGTCATCCTAAATTGTATTTTATTTGTTTATATCTCTGTGAAGCTTTGATGCAGAGGGAAAAACAGTCAGAAAACAGTAGACACACAATTAGTAAGCCAATGAGTAATTATGAGTGGCTAACCGTTAGCTGTATGTGACTGTGTTGACTGCCTGGCTGTCTGTGTGTCTGTGTTGACTGCTTGGCTGCACGTGTGTCTGTTGACTGCCTGGCTGCCTGTGTTTCAGTGTTGACTGCCTGGTTGCATACTGTAACCTCTGGGTCCCTGGATGTTTGCTCCTTTCTGCTAAATTAACCTGATTGTGCATGGCTCATTCGATAAGGCAAATCCTTATAAAATATATCCTCTGGTAATATGTATAGGAAAACAGAAGCGCAAATCTGGTGTAGAGCAATTGTAAAAAAAAATATATATAATAACCGTAGGCTGCATTTATATATTTTTTAAATCTGTCATTCCCATACATTTTCTGGTCATGATGAACGCAAATGCAATCAAACATAATTAATTTTGTTGAAACCATATGATGAAAAAATAGTCTGATGCTGCATGAGTGGCATTGATTACACATTCCTCTCTAAACATGTTCTTCAAGTAACTTTCACAGCGTTTTAAAGGCATTTCAACCATTAACTCATTCACTTTCGATGTGTTTGACACACAGAAAATTACCAAATTGACAGGACTGGTAATCTAGGCTGCAGTGCACTCAGAGTCAAGCGTGAACAGAGTGAAATAACACTAAAACACAAGTACGCTGAGACATAAACACAGACAAATCATTAACACAATGACAAACAGTGAGAATGATAAAAAACAAACAGGATTACTCACAGTCCTCTCAGCCTCAGCCATATCTTCTCAATCTGGTCTGGCTGCAGAAACTTCAGAGAGTTACTCTCAAAATCCTCGATCTCCTTGGTCGGCGATTCCATGTCTAAGATACTAACCAGGCAAAAGGACAAGAAAGTCTAAAGTCTAAAGTCCACAGAGCCAGCCCACTTCAGCAGCCCAATCAGAGGATGGAAAAGTGGAAGTTTATTCAGAGCGTTGTGCTGCTTCAGAGTCGTCCTCTCTATCTCTCTGTCCCCTAATCCTCTGTCTAGATCCCTATCCCATCTCTGTCAGCAGTGTGACAGCTGGAGTCTGTTCCTCATCCTTCTCTTCCCTCCTCATCCTCCTGTCCTGTTCTGTATCAGGTCCTGTTGAGGATAGCTGGGGCTAGCGGTGGAGCTGCGTCAGGGGAGCTGGGGCTAGTGGTGGAGCTGCGTCAGGGGAGCTGGGGCTAGTGGTGGAGCTGCGTCAGGGGAGCTGGGGCTAGTGGTGGAGCTGCGTCAGGGCCCCCCTGGATGTGATCTGTGTGTGCTCTGGTTTAGTCACCAGCAGCTCCTCTCCTCTCAGGTGCTCACTGAGCGCGTGCAGCTCAGGAGGCGGAACCACGCTCCGCCCCATGGAGGGGAGAGGGGGGAGGAGAGAGTGGAGGGGGAGGATTACCAGGCTGCTGCTGCTGCTGATGTCGTCGCGCAGGGTTTCAGAGAGCAGCCGCTTCCACTGCTAATGCCACCGCTACTACTATCATTCATATCTGCCCTGCCTTAAGCCCATAGAGGGGGAGGAGGGAGAGAGAGGACAGGCTCATGTTTATGTCGAAAGAAGCAAAGGCTTGGAATAAGAGAAAGTGAGTGTGAAAAAAGGATACAAAGAGAAGAAACATACCGAGACGTACAGGCCTGTTCAAGAGTATGTGTATATATAGTATGTTAGTGTGTGCAGATAAATATTGATAGAGAGAGAGAGAGAGAGAGACTGAGAGAGACTGACTGAGAGAGACTGGGGGAGAGAGACTGAGAGAGAGAGACAGAGAGAGAGACTGAGAGAGAGAGAGAGAGAGAGAGAGAGAGTCTGAGAGAGAGAGCGAGACTGAGAGAGAGAGAGAGAGACAGAGAGAGAGAGAGAGACAGAGAGAGAGACAGAGAGAGAGAGAGAGACAGAGAGAGAGAGAGAGACTGAGAGAGAGAGCGAGAGAGAGAGAGAGAGACAGAGAGAGAGCGAGAGAGAGAGAGAGAGAGAGAGAGAGAGAGAGAGAGAGAGAGAGAGAGAGAGAGAGAGAGAGAGAGAGACAGAGAGAGAGAGAGTGAGAGTGAGAGAGAGAGACAGAGAGAGAGAGAGAGAGAGACTGAGAGAGAGAGCGAGAGAGAGAGAGACTGAGAGAGAGAGCGAGAGAGAGAGAGTGAGAGAGAGAGAGAGAGAGTGAGAGTGAGAGAGAGAGACTGAGAGAGAGAGACTGAGAGAGAGAGACTGAGAGAGAGAGACTGAGAGAGAGAGAGAGAGACTGAGAGAGAGGATAGCAGTGTAGTGATTGGAGGTGCTTCAGTGTGTGAATAGGAGGGGCAGAGTGTGCGGAACTGCCTGTTTGCTCTTTCTCTCCATCTCTTTTTTCTCCTCCCCTCTCATTTTCCCCCTCTCTCTCTCTCTATTCCCCTCTCCCTTCCTCCCTCTCTTCTCCCTCTTTCTCTCTGTCTACCCCTCTCTCTTTGCCTGTCTGTCTAGCTCTTTCTTTTTGCCTTGAATATTCAGTGATAGATTAGATCCGTGTTTCTCAAACTCAGTCCTGGGGCCCCACCTGGGTGCACAGCTGATTTAAATAACCAACTCAGGACCGAGTTTGGGAAACCCTGAATTAGATCACAGAACATCAGGCAAACATGAATGAATAAGAACGGTAACGCTGACCTCTGCAAAAAACAACAAGCGTCTCAACTTTGCTACACAATAAACACAACATGTTCGTGACAACACATTGCACACACGCTTTCAATCACAATCACTTCTACGATGAGCTCCTTCAGCCCAGGGGCCAATGTGACAAGATGTGTGACTATTCCCTATATTGTAAACTACTTTTGACCACAGGGCTCTGGTCAAGTAGTGCACTATGTAGGGACTGTGGTGTCATTCTGTACACAGCCCCCAAAATCTCTCTGTCTCAATACGACATGGGGAAATCACATCTCATTGCCCTCATCAACATAGGCAATGACGGTGCTCATCAAGCACGTCTGCCAAAACAATGAGATTGACAACACACTCTGAAGTTTCCAGAAGGAAAACATAATCCACAATCAGGCCGAGTCCCAAATGGCACCCTATTCCCTTTATGGCACACTACTTTTGACCAGAGCCGTATGGATAGGGCCGTGGCAAAAAGAAGTGCACTATTTGGGACGCACCCTTGGAACCTACGATACAGAGTCGCTTGTGGATGTTTGTTTAATTGCGTCAGATATTGTGCTTATTGTCAAATTGCAACGATTGTGAGGGAGGGAATAAAAATAACCAATCAAGAGCCATTAGGCCTTCCCTTATTTCTGAGAACGGGGTAGATAATGTAGACATTGTTTGTTATGATACGACCTCTACAGGAAATTGGATAGTCTTATCATAATAACAGGAATCAAAACACATCACATTACTGTGCACTAGGCAGTGAAAATGCAGGGTTTGGACATCGTGAGAGAGCAAACGTCTGTATGATTTCACTTCAGGCCCATCAGATATCCTATTCTGTATGTGTATACATGTTATACCATCATGCACTTCACCATATTGCTTACATTACGACCAGTATAGGAAGATGTTTTGGTTACTGCTTCTCTGGCAGGGCTGTGCACATGTGATGGAAGTCACACTGCATGCTTAGCGAGTACGGCTTCCATGCGCTTCTCTGGGCTACATGGATGTGTTATTAATGGGGCTTGCTAAGCAAGAGTCCCCACTTAAAATGTTCAACATACTTCTTCTTCTTATTCTTTGGAACGCTTCTCCTATTAAACCGTTTAAGCTAGAAACATAATTCAAACTGTGAAACGTGCAGTGCGGTCAGGAACAGTGTGCTTGCATACAACTTTATGAAATCTGTTATACTTTTTAAATGATTAAGCTTTTGGTCCTTTTTAGTCCATCTTCATCCACTTTCATGGGATTTCCTCAACATTCTAAAGGTCCCATTGTGAAATCACATGACTTCCAACATTCCATTTACTGTAACTGCAACAATGCAACTTTTGACACAAATCAGCTACTTTGACTACTTTGCCAACAACTTAGACAAAACGTTACAGCTTATGAAATCGTCCGCTACTTCTCTGCTTTTCAAATCTGAAATAGGAACAGAATTATCTGGTACCAATCCAACGTTATAGCTGTTTAGTAACCGCATCAAACTATATTTTAAGTACACTAACCACACGGAGAGGGTCAAAGGTTACTCAGCGTTGTGTACATTGTCATGTGGCCTTGCCAAGACCCACTCTCACTTTCCAATACACCTTCCTGCCTGACTGATTTCAGTTCACTATAGTTTAAATGTGTGTTGTTGTACTGTCTTCGAAGGCCATCTTGGATCAAAAGAGGGCTACCACCCAAATGTATAACAGTTCACCACAGAAACATCCATCAACTGTACACTGAAATGTTGACCACTTTCCCAACAAGTTAGACAAAAGGTTAGAGGCATTAGTGTACTTTACTATTTCTGACCATTTTTACTTTTACTTCACTACATTCCTAAAGAAAATGTTATACTTTTTACTCCATACATTTTCCCTGACACCCAAAAGTACTTGTTACATTTTGAATGCTGAATACATTAAAGAGAAAATCCCTGGTCATCCCTACTGCCTCTGATCTGGCGGACTCACTAAACACAAATGCTTTGTTTGTAAATGATGTGTTAGTGTTGGAGTGTTCCCCTGGCTGTCTGTTTTTTAGTTTTTTTAAACAATCAAATCTTACTGGATGACTTACATTTGTACTTGAGTCATTTTCTATTAAGGTATCTTTACTTTTACTGAAGTATGACAATTGGGTATTTTTTCCACCACTGTTTAGAGGGTATGACATTTTCGTCTACTTCTCTGCTATTCAAATCAGAACAGAATGATCTCTTACCAATCAAAAGTTACAGCTGCAAGTCAAAGTTTAGAGTGACAAAAATGTGCTAGCTAACGTCAACTAACAGCTCTCTGTCTCATCACTGAGCAGACCAAACGGAGACATTGCTATGGATACTTACAGACGCAGAGGAACACATGTAGCAGTGCAGGAAAAAAACTACAACCAGGGTGACGAGGGTGAGGCAGCCAAGGCAACAGCGCATTGGCTTCCTTCTCAGGGTCGTGCGCTATCTAACTCAACTAGCTAGTTTGTTTGTCTGTAAAGTGAAGGGTATGCTGTACGTTGATCCTGCTGCTCTGATTGGATAGAGCGACGCTGTCTCCATTCACTCACTTCATATTCCACCCCGATCACTTCTACACCGCACTGCTTTCAGTTTTCACACACAACAACTGTATTTTAGACCACAACTACTGACCACAACTACTGACCACCCTTAATATTGAGGGTTATAATGTGTTTAGAGCTAACAGACAGGGTAGAGGTGGTGGAGTGGCCATTCTTATAAACAATTATTTGTCTGTGTCTTTACTGAAATCCCAAAAGATGTGAGCTACTATCTTTAAGCCTTTGTCGGGGGAAATGTATCCATAACTGTTGTAGGGGTCTACCGTCCTGCCTCAGCTAACTTTTGTGCACTCAAGGAGTTAACTACATTACTGTCTTCTTTTACTAAATCGGAAGATATTATCCTGGGTGACATAAAACATGGTTAGAAAATGCAGGCTTCAGACTAGTCTAAAATCCATGTGTAACAATCTAAACCTAACCTAGCTGGTGACTAAACCTACACGGCCCAAACGTAAAGACCCTTCAAAGTCAACTCTGATTGATCTTATTTTAACAAATACGCCAGAGAAATATGTTTCAACTGGTGTCTTCGCCCAAGACATTAGTGACCATTGCCCAGTTGTTTGTGTTAAAGATGTGAGAATGCAAAAACTAAGCCTTGTGTCATCACAAAGAGGAACTTAAACTTCAGTGAACAGGCTTTTTTACATAATTTTTATTTTAGTGATCTTGATTGTATTTCAGCTATCCCTGAACCTGATTTAGCTTTGAGCCCTTTTGCGATGTCTTCAATACTATTGTGGATAATCAATCAGGTAGATCAAATGCCTAGTACACAAAAGAATTCTCAGAAGTAATTAATGAAAGAGATGATGCTTGGGTCAAGGCCAGGAACACAGGATTAGGCCCGGACTGGAAAGGTTTTAGGCAACTGAGGAATTATTGTGTAAGACAAATCAGAAAGCCTAAATCTGATTATTATGTAACTGCTCTTCTGGATTGTAATGGGAACCAGGCTAAGTTCTGGAAAACTGTCAAATCCCTGAAGGGTTCCACTTCCTCCTCTCTGTCACAACAAATTCATTTAGACACCAGCCACATTACAAAGAAAAATGCTGTCATTGATGCATTTAATCACCATTTTATTTCAGCGGGCTATCTCTAAAAAATAACTTCACAATGATATTGGGCTGTATGCTGTTAGGGGAAACTTGCTAAATGATCAGAGAAATTACAGTGAAAGCATTTCTTTCAGGCTATTTACAGAAAAATAAGTCCTGGAAGCTTTGCTAGCAATAGACAACAAGAAATCCACAGGCGCCGACTAATTGGACCCTGGTCTGCTTAAGTGTTTTGGCTCAATAACCCATATTTTTGATTTTAACATTGCTATCAGGAAATATTCAAAAAGTATGTAAATCAGATCTTGTGCTGCCACACCATAAGGGCGGGTATAGTCGTGATTTGAATCATTATGGCCCAATTTCCTTCCTGCTCTTTTTTATCTGAGAAATTTATTTTGAATGTAAGCCAATCAGGGTTTAGTCCTTTTTTATTTTATATTTCACCTTTATTTAACCAGGTAGGTCAGTTGAGAACAAGTTCTCATTTGCAACTGCGACCTGGCCAAGACAAAGCAAATCAGTGCGACAAATAACAACACAGAGTTACACATTAAACAAACAGTCAAAAACACAATAGAAAAATCTATATACAGAGTGCAAAATGTAGTGCAAAAATGCAGTAAGGTTAAGAGGTAGAACAATAAATAGACTATAGTGGTGACATAAATTACAGAATTATCATTATTAACACAGGAATGAAAAGTGTGCAAATTATGATGTGCAAATAGAGATACTGGAGTGCAAGATTAGTGAAAATAAACAAAAAATAAATATGGGGATGAGGTAGTAGTGTGGGCTATTTACAGAAGGGCTATATACAGGTGCAGTGATTGATAAGCAGCTTTGACAGCTGATGCTTAAAGTTATTGAGGGAGATAGGAACCTCTAGATTCAATGATTTTTGCAATTCGTTCCAGTCATTGGCAGCAGCAAACTGGAAGGAATGGCGACCAAAGGAGGTGTTGGCTTTGGGGGTGACCAGAGAGATATACCTGCTGGAGCGCATGCTACGGGTGGGTGTTGCTATAGTGACCAGTGAGCTGAGATAGGGCAGGGATTTACCTAATAAAGACTTATGACCTGGAGCCAGTGGGTTTGGCGGCGAATATATAATGAAGGCCAGCCAACGAGAGCATACAGGTCGCAGTGGTGGGTAGTGTATGGGGCTTTGGTGACAAAACGGATGGCACTGTGATAGACTACATCCAATTTGCTAAGTAGAGTATTGGAGGCTAGTTTGTAAATGACATCGCCGAAATCAAGGATCGGTAGGATAGTCAGTTTTACAAGGGCATGTTTGGCAGCATGAGTGAAGGAGGCTTTGTTGCGAAATAGGAAGCCAATTCTGGATTTAATTTTGGATTGGAGATGGTTGATGTGAGTCTGGAAGTTGAGTTTATAGTCTAACCAGATGCCTAGGTATTTGTAGGTGTCCACGTATTCTAATTCGGATCCGTCGAGAGTAGTGATGATAGTCCGGTGGGCGGGTGCTGGCAGCGTTCGATAGAAAAGCATGCACTTAGTTTTACTAGCGTTTAAGAGCAGTTGGAGGCCACGGAAGGAGTGTTGTATGGCATTGAAGCTTGATTGAAGGTTAGTAAACACAGTGTCCAAAGAGGGGCCAGATGTATACAGAATGGTGTCATCTGCGTAGAGATGGATCAGAGAGTCACCAGCAGCGAGAGCGACATCGTTGATGTATATAGAGAAAAGGGTTGGCCCAAGAATTGAACCCTGTGGCACCCCCATAGAGACTGCCAGAGGATCGGACAATAGGCCCTCCGATTTGACACACTGAACTCTGTCTGCAAAGTAGTTAGCGAACCAGGCAAGGCAGTCACTTGAGAAACCAAGGCTGTTGAGTCTGCCAATAAGAATGCGGTGATTGACAGAGTCGAAAGCCTTGGCCTGGGCATAGCACTATTACAGTTGTTGTTGATCAATGCTTTAGATGCTAAAATGAAATGTGCTGCTTTGTTTGTGGACCTGTCAAAAACTTTTGATACTGTTGATCATGAATAAGTTGTCCTCAATAGGCCTGAGCTCTGACACCTGTTCATGATTTCATTATTATCTTAATGACAGAACTCAGGCCATCGTGATTGATGGGGTTAAGGCTGAATTTCTTGAAGTACAGCGGTTGATTTTGGAACCTGTTCTCTTCACTATTTATATAAACACCATTGGTCAATTAGTGAATTTCTTTTGACTGAATCTATTTGCGGATGATACTATTATGTATGCTATTGTCCCGACTAAACGGAGATGGACATCGCAACTAGCTCTTAGGAAACTCTGCAGTATTTTATTTGTTTATGTAAAAAAAATTACATTATTAGTTCAGGTGTTTTGTGTCATTGCATACAGCCGGGAAGAACTATTGGATATTAGAGCGACGGTAAAAATCCTTTGTTTGCTCTTTCTGGAGCAGATCCTTTGTTTGCTCTCCCCAGAGCAATTTAACTTATTCCAGAGGCTGACCCATAACAATGCCAGCAGAGGAGAGGTACTCAGGGCAGTCTTCTGGTCCGACTTAGGAAGCGTGCACTCCACACACCGCTCCCGATTATTTTACTCGCTAATGTCCAATCTCTGGATAATAAAGATGATGAGCTCAAGGCGAGAGTTGCTTTTCAGAGAGACACCAGGGATTGTAACATACTTTGCTTCACGGAAACATGGCTCTCTCGAGATATACTGTCTGACTCAGTAAAGCCAGTTGGGTTCTCAGTGCATCGCACCGACAGGAATAAACATCTCTGCGAGAAGCAGAAGGGTGGCGGTGTATGTTTTATGATTTTATGACTTATGGTGTAACTGTGATAACTTACAGGAACTCAAGTCCTTCTGTTCACCCAACCTAGAATATCTCTCAAACTCTCGACCATTTCTATACTATCTTCCAGAATGCATATAAGGCCCTCCCCCGCCTTTCATTCGACAAATCGGACCACGATTCCATCTTGCTCCTCCCTTCCTATAGGCAGGAACTCAAACAGGAAGCACCCGTGTTAAGGACTATTTAATGCTGGTCTGACCAATCGGAATCCACGATTCAAGATTGTTTTGATCACGCGGACTGGGATACCGATATAGTGAATGAGTTTATCAGATGTTGTACCGACTGTGACTATTAAAACCTACCCCATCCAGAAACTGTGGATAGATAGCGCAAAACTGAAAGCGCGAACCACTCCATTTAACCAGGGCAAGAAGACTGGGAATATGGAAGAATACATTATTAGTTATTCCCTCTGCAAAGCAATCATCCTTACACCACCTTACACTCTTAGAAGTAAAGGTGCTATCTAGAACCTAAAAGGTTATTCGGCTGTCCCCATAGGAGAACCATTTGAAGAACCCTTTTTGGTTCCAGGCAGAACCTTTTTGAGTTACATGTAGAACCCTACGTGGTCCGATTTGTCGAATGAAGGGCGGGGGAGGGCCTTATATGCATTCCGGAACAAAAAGGGTTCTTCAAAGGGTTCTCCTAGTTTTTCCTAAGTGTGTGCCTGCCACCCTAGACCCACTTCAATTTGCTTACCTCCCCAATAGATCCACAGACGATGACATCGCCACCACACTGCACACTGCTCTGTCCCATCTGGACAAGAGGCATACCTATGTAAAAATGCTGTTCATTGACTATAGCTCAGCATTCAACACCATAGTACCCTCCAAGCTCATCATCAAGCTCGAGGCCCTGGGTCTGAACCCCGCCCTGTGCAACTGGGTCCTGGACTTCCAGGGTCGCCACCAGGTGGTGAAGTTGGAAACAACTTCCTCTTCGCTGATCTTCAACACTGGGGCCCCACAAGGGTGCGTGCTCAGCCCCCTCCTGTACTCACTGTTCACCTATGACTGCGTTGCCAAGCACATCACCAACTCAATAATCATGTTTGCAGACGACACAACAGTATTAGGCTTGATTACCAACAACCATGAGACAGCCTACAGGGAGGAGGTGAGGGCTCAAGGAGTGTGGTTCCAGGAAAATAACCTCTCACTCAATGTTAACAAAATAAGGAGATGATCGTGGACTTCAGAAAACAGCAGAGGGAGCACCCCCCTATCCACATCGATGGGACCACAGAGGAGAAGGTGGAAAACTACAAGTTCCTCGGCGTACACATCACTGACAAACTGAAATGGTCCACCCGCACAGACAGTGTGGTGAAGAAGGCGCAACAGTGCCTTTTCAACCTCAGGAGGCTAAAGAAATTTAGCTTAATACCTAAAACCCTCACTTTTACAGATGCACAATTGAGAGCATTCTGTCGGGCTGTATCACCGCCTGGTATGGCAACTGCAGCGCCCACAACCACAAAGCTCTCCAGAGGATGGTGCAGTCTGCCCAACACATTACCGGGGACAAACTTCCAACCCTCCTGGAAATCAACCACCCGAGCCACTAACTGTTCACCCAGCTATCATCCAGAAGGCGAGGTCAGTACAGGTGCATCAAAGCCGGGACTGAGAGACTGAAAAAAAGCTTCTATCTCAAGGCCATCAGACTGCTAAACAGCCATCAGTAACACATCAGAGGCAGATGCCTATAGACATAGATTAGAAATCACTGGCCACTTTTAGAAATGAAACACTAGCCACTTTAATAATGTTTCCGTATCTTTCATTACTCATCTAGTATGTATGAACTGTACTCTATACTATGCTACTGTATCTTAGTTCAATGCCGCTCTGACATATATGTATATATTCTTAATCCACTCCTTACTTAGATTCATGTGTATTTGGGTATATGTTGTGAAACTGTTAGATATTACTTGTTAGATGTTACTACACCATCGGAGCTAGAAGCACAAGCATTTCGATACACCCGCAATAACATCTGCTAAACACGTGTATGTGACCACTAAAATTGTATTTTATTTTATTTTGATTTGATCTGGCTGTGTCAAAACCACAAAATACATGTTGTTTTTAAGAATGTTTTAGATTAACGATATGTTTCCTCATGAGATGGTTCTCCACTCAAATGTGTTCTTGCATACAAATAATTAGGCATTTGGATTGATATTGAGTTGACATTTAAAAAACATTTACAGTGCATTTGGAAAGTATTCAGACCCCTTGACTTTTTCCACATTTTGTTACGTTACAGCCTTATTCTAAAACGGATTAAAAATCCTCATCAATCTACACACAATACCCCATAATGACAAAGCGAAAACAGATATTTAGAAATGTTAGCAAATGTATAAAAAATAAAAACCAGAAATACCTTATTTACATAAGTATTCAGACCTTTTGCTATGAGACTCGAAATTGAGCTCAGGTGCATCCTGTTTCCATTGATCCTCCTTCAGATGTTTCTACAACCTGATTGGATCCCACCTATGGTCCATTCAATTGATTAGACATAATTTGGAAAGACACACACTTGTCTATATAAGGATCCACAGTTGACGGTGCATGTCAGAGAAAAACCAATCCATGAAGTCAAAGGTATTGTCCGTAGAGCTCCGAGACAGGATTGTATCGAGGCACAGATCTGGGGAAGGGTACCAAAAAATGTCTGCAGCATTGAAGGTCTCCAAGAACACAGTGGCCTCCATAATTCTTAAATGGAAGAAGTTTGCAACCACCAAGACTCTTCCTAGAGTTGTCAGCCGACTAAACTGATCAATCGGGTGAGAAGGGCCTTGGTGAGGGAGGTGACCAAGAACCCGATGGTCACTCTGACAGAGCTCCAGAGTTCCTCTGTGGAGATGGGAGAACCTTCCAGAAGGACAACCATCTCTGCAGCACTTCACCAATCAGGCCTTTATGGTAGAGTGGCCAGACGGAAGCCACTCCTCAGTAAAAGGCCCATGACAGCCTGCTTGGAGTTTGCCAAAATACACCTAAAGACTCTCAGACCATGAGAAATAAGATTCTCTGGATGTCAAGCGTCACGTCTGGAGGAAACCTGGCATAATCCCTACGGTGAAGCATGTTGATGGCAGCATCATGCTGTGGGGATGTTTTTCAGCGGCAGGGACTGGGAGACTAGTCAGAATCGAGGCAAAGACGAACTGAGCAAAGTACAGAGAGATCCTTGATGACAACCTGCTCCACAGCGCTCAGGACCTCAGACTGGGGCGAAGGTTCACCTTCCAACAGGACAACGACCCTAAACACACAGCCAAAACAACGCAGGAGTGGCTTCGGAACAAGTCTCTGAATGTCCTTGAGCGGCCCAGCCAGAGCCCGGACTTGAACCCGATCAAACATCTTTGGAGAGACCTGAAAACAGCTGTACAGCGACGCTCCCTATCCAACCTGACAGAGCTTGAGAGGATCTGCAGAGACGAATCGGAGAAACTCCCCAAGAAGACTCAAGGCTGTAATCGCTGCCAAATGTGCTTCAACAAAGTACTTTTTTTATTGTTTTTTATTTGCAAAACTTTTTTTTTTTTTATGTTGCTTTGTCATTATGGGGTGTTGTGTGTAGATCAATGAGGGGGGGAAAATGATTTAATACATTTTAGAATAAAGGCTGTAACGTAACAAAATGTGGAAAAAGTCAAGGGGTCTGAATACTTTCTGAATTAACTGTATTCTTTCCCCAAATAATAGTCAAAAACGTTCTAATCATTCCATCTAAAATCAAACTTAATTCACACTGAATGTTTTACAAAAGTAAATTGTGCATCTATTTATCTGAAACCCACAGCATGAATAACTCAGAGATGCTTTGTATTTGTGAGTGTAGTCCACATGATCCTGCCTTTCATTTCCATCTTCTGACAGAAGATTGCTTTGTCCTATGTCTTTCTTCATTCATCAACTGTAGTTTAGACAATTTTGTGATTTTAACTGTAATAAGGTTGATATAATAGTCTATGAAAGTAATCAGACCAATTATTTTACTACATTTTACTTTGAATATATATGTACATCTAATTGCTTTTTGAACTTCTTTTATTACCATAACTAAAGCAAGCCCCACAACTTTACTTGTAAAGTTACCATTTAGTTAAATATGTTATTAACAGTTAAATATTTTGGCATAGGGTATTTCAATCCTACCTGTTGAACTCATTCTGATTCTAAAACACATCTACCTTCTGAAGACAAAATGAAATCTAACCCCTGTGGACAAAAGTTATTTATCCTCAGACACACATTTTGATCAGAATCCAACAACTGGAGACAGCACCAACTTCAGAAACTATGCACCATGTTGATGCTGTCTCTCTCTCTCTCTCTCTCTTGCTCTCTTATTTTTTCACTCTCTATCCATCTATATCTGTCTCTTTCAGGGGTGACTCAGATCGACCCTTTAAATTACCTGATGCAGAGAGAGGGATAATGCCCGGGGTCAACCTCGAAGAGCGTCTGTCTCTGTCTCTGTCTCTGTCTCTGTCTCTGTCTCTGTCTGTGTCTCTCTCCTCTCTTTCAAGTTTCGCACAAACCAATCCCCTCTCCCTACTCCATTTTTGTGTGACATCGCTGGGCACTTTAAAGGATGGCTCATCCTCACCATGGGAAGATGGGCCACTGTAACAGAGCCACATGAAGGACTAGCATGACTAGCTTGAGCCTTATGGTGGTAGAAAGCTGAGAGTTGGGGAAAGGAAAGTCTTTTTAAAGTGCAATGCATGCTACAGTTCGGTGTGTGTGTATGTGTATGTGTATGTGTATGTGTGTGTGTGTATGTGTGTGTGTGTGTGTGTGTGTGTGTGTGTGTGTGTGTGTGTGTGTGTGTGTGTGGCCATTCCTCAGTAGGGAATCAATGGAAATTACATTCCTAACTGAGTTCAATCGACAGCTGCAGACAAACATAGGCAGCCATGTTTTAGAGATCCAGGGGGGATGAATGGACACACACACACACACACACACACACACACACAGGATACTGTTCACATGGTGGCACTTTCTACCCTCTATCCATTTTAAACAGATTACTGCATGGCCACTCAAGCCCTTTATGTTCGCCACAAAAGAAAAGGAGATTTAAGAGCTTGTTCTTTATTTTCGTTGTACTTCATTTTGGTTTATTGGTGAATTTGTGTAGAATGAATAATGAAAAGCACTAAATGTTTCGATATGAGGATTACCAAAAAAAGGTATACCATTTTGAGCAGCACTTAAACTATGTAAGGAAGTCACTTAGGAACCTAATTAACAATGTTTAATAGAAGCTTCTTTAATGTCAAACATGTAAAGTGTGGTGTAGCGCAGGGCAGCTCTCTAGGCCCTTTCTATTTTTACTAATGACCTGCCACAGGGATTAAACAAAGCATGCATGTACGCATCAGTAACCACCAGTGGCGCCGCCCTGATACAATCCCCCTCGCGGGTCGTATATGCATAATATGCTTCTATCTGATATTTTAAATGCATAGCCAGCCAGCTGCTTTTGACCATCCGTCACTGCGTCACACTCTGAACCTTGTCACCCCTCCCCCGGCCTGCTGCTGCACAGTGCACTGCCAGATGACAGTCTGCGCCATGGACAGCAGCAGCTGAGCTCAGCCTCGTCTCTGGTGGCATCATCGGAAGCTAGCCTAGCTGGCAGCTGCCTGCAGAGTTGAGTTGAGACCACCAGACTGCTAACGGGTAAGTAAGTCATACAATACTACTTATAGTAAACAAAAAATGTATGTATTCAGTAAACTGTTCATTTTTTGACGGTGTTGAATTACCTAGCTAGCTAGCTTGCTTACATTAGTTAGATAGCTAGCTAATTTAGCTAGTTAAATTAGGTATTGGGGGGGCTTAGCTAGCTAGGTTATGCCTTAAGGTTACTCTGCAGCATAGAGAGTGTTAGCTAACTATAGTTAGAGTTATCGTAGCTATCTAGAAGGATTTGCACTTGATGAACTTAGGACTGCCAGAGCATCTAGCTAGCTGATGTTATGGGGTGGTATAGCTTTAGCTTGCTAGCTACGATTAGTCACTGTAGCTATGTCAATTTGCAGACAATGAAGAGAAAGTCCACGGATATCTCTTCTTTCTTTAAGAAGAAAACTAGTACAGGGGAGACGCAGCCGACAGGCGAGCAGCAGCAGAGGGTTATTGTTCGTGAGGTTGCAGTTGAAGATGATGATAACATCATTGAGCAAGCAAATGAACAGGCAGAGGCAGCGAGAGAGCATGACAGAACAGAGGCAGAACATGACAGCGACGAACAACAGTCACAGATGTTGACCACCAAGCGAGGCAGGACTCAGCTAGAGCTATTCAACCCCTTCCAGGACCAACAGGTGAAGTTATGACGGTGTGACAGTGCCCCTGATAATGAAATGGATGGCTAGAGAGTAACGTTATCTGGATAAATGTATGGTTATAGCGTGTCTACATTGACTTAGGAGTCATGACATAATCACATAAAGCCTTCTGATTCATGTTTATTGGTAGTTGAGTTTGAATAGTCTGAATTGTAACGCCTGTGCCTCCGACCTCCATGGTGCCCCTCCCGTCCCGGCCGGCATGAGTATGATGGCAGCCGCGCTCACGCGCCCACACCTGCTTCCCATCCCTTGATTCCACACGCACACACGCACACACACCTGCTTCCCATCACATCATTACACACCCTAACTATGTTTCCCTCCCTGTGTTGTGAGTGTGGGTTATTGTTTTTCGAGCTGCGTCTCGTTGTATTCTGTGCGTTATTAAAAGCTACATAGTTCAGTTCGTCTTTCTTGTTTTCCTTTTTGTGAACCTCCTCTTTGTAGTGCTCACCACCCGCGCACTGTTATTGTCACGATCGTGTGTTTCCATTGACCAAGGCAAGGCGTAGTGATAGTTCGACATTGTTTTATTCAACATAAAACTAAACTTGGTCGGAACTATACATAATAATAACAATATATATGAACTAAAGGAAACCACACTTACTTTAAAGATGACATCAAACAATGACCCACACAACAGGTGTGGGAAAAGGCAACTTAAATAGAATCCCCAATCAGAGACAACGTCTCTCAGCTGTCTCTAATTGGGGATTCAGCACAAAAAGAAAACATAGATCTAGATCTACTAGATCTGTCAGGCTCTGACCCTGGCTATCTAGAGGAGCCAAAGAGCTCCCTATGGCCAGAGCCTGACAGTACCCCCCCTCTAAGGCGCGGACTCCCGACCGCGATAAACACATATCAAAAATAAAAAAAAATCATAAAACAAAAACTGACATGGGAGGGTTGGGGAGGGACACTTCACCTCGGTGGCGGTTCTGGCCCCGGTGAAGTGGACACTTTCCTCCCTGATGCCAGTCTGATGACCTGTCCTGGAATGGGACCTGGTCTGGCGAACGGCTCTGGCCATGGAGCGGGGCAGACGCCCAGACCCGGACTGTGCACCGGTGTGAGAGGTGGATCCGGCACTGGAGCTGGGCAAACGTCCGGACCCCAACTGGGCACCGGTGGAGTGGACTGCTCTGGCATGGGATTGGAGCAGACGACCAGCTCCGGACTGGGCACCGGTGGAGCGGACTGCTCCGGCACTGGAGCGAAGCAGACGACCGGCCCCGGACTGGGCACCGGTGGAGTGGACTGCTCTGGCATGGGATTGGAGCAGACGACCGGCCCCGGTCTGGGCACCGGTGGAGCGGACTGCTCCGGCATGGGAGTGGAGCAGACGGCCGAACCCGGACTGGGCACCGGTGTGACAGGTGGTTCCGGCTCTGGAGCTGGGCAGACGTCCGGACCCAAACTGGGCACAGGTGGAGCGGACTGCTCCGGCATGGGAATGGAGCAGACGACCGGCCCCGGACTGGGCACCGGTGGATCGGACTGCTCCGGCATGGGAGTGGAGCAGACGGCCGAACCCGGACTGGGCACCGGTGGAGCGGACCGCTCTGGCACTGGAGTGAAGCAGACGGCCAGCCCCGGACTGGGCACCAATGGAGCGGACTGCTCTGGCACTGGAGTGAAGCAGACAACCGGCCCCGGACTGGGCACCGGTGGAGCGGACTGCTCTGGCACTGGAGTGAAGCAGACGACCGGCCCCGGACTGGGCACCGTTGGAGCGGACTGCTCTGGCACTGGAGTGAAGCAGACGATCGGCCCCGGACTGGGCACCGGTGGAGCGGACTGCTCTGGCACTGGAGTGAAGCAGACGACCGGCCCCGGACTGGGCACCGGTGGAGCGGACTGCTCTGGCCCTGGAGCGGCGCACTTCAGGGCGAGTGCTGGGAGCTGGCACAGGACGTACCGGACTGGAGATGCGCATTGGAGACTCGGCTTGTAAGGTTGGCCCCGAACGACCCGGATTGGGAATGCCCCTCATGGGCCTCTTTCCCCTCAGCTCCGTTTTTTCGCTCTCGCACTCCTTCCAATTCTGCCTACTCAGCTCCGTGATCCTCCTGAATATTCCAGCCCGGTATCGCGCCTCCTCTTCCAACGCCGTCCAGCCCTGTTCCTCTTCCTCCTCATCATTCCACCTGGAGAGTGGTACTGGCGCCTCCTCCTCTCGGCCAGACCACCCCCATAGCCCCCCCCAAAAAAATTCCCTTGGGGTTGTTGGCGGGCGTTTCCCCGTATCGCGCGTCGCGCATAACGCAGCGGCACCTCCTCTCTCTCCCCAGTTACGCTGCTTGGTCTGGTAGTGGTGGGTCATTCTGTCACGATCGTGTGTTTCCATTGACCAAGGCAAGGCGTAGTGATAGTTCGAAATTGTTTTATTCAACATAAAACTAAACTTGGTCGGAACTATGCAAAATAATAACAATATACATGAACTAAAGGAAACCACACTTACTTGAAAGATGACATCAAACAATGACCCACACAACAGGTGTGGGAAAAGGCAACTTAAATAGAATCCCCAATCAGAGACAACGTCTCTCAGCTGTCTCTAATTGGGGATTCAGCACAAAAAGAAAACATAGATCTAGATCTACTAGATCTGTCAGGCGCTGACCCTGGCTATCTAGAGGAGCCAAAGAGCTCCCTATGGCCAGAGCCTGACAGTTATATGAATCCAATTGTCTATAGGCTGATATTACAAGTGTAATTGGTAATTACTATGGAGAGGGGCTAGCTACTCATCTTGTTATTATTCTTCTTATTATTATTGTTATTGTTATTATTATTTTAAAATCAGAATAACTGATTTTGCCTCTTGTTTCATCCTAGATGTATATCCCAGTCAAGAGCAGAGTGTCCCAAAAAGCCACATCTAAAGTTTTTCCCTCAGACCCTTAAGGTGGATAGAAGACGGGGCTTCATGAAAGAGTGGTACCTTACGCGTAAATGGCTGGAATACTCTCAGAGTAAAGACTCTGCCTACTGCTATGCCTGCCGGCACTTCAGTCTCCCCTCCTCGGGGGATTCAGTGTTTCTGAAGAGGGGTTCAAAAATGTTTAACAAAGATGGGGGATTTGTAGGCCATGCCAAATCAGAATCACATACTGATGCTATGTTAGAATGGGCAGAATATGAAAAGTCTACTGCAAGCAAATACTCTCTTCAGCCTCCTTAAATGCAGAATATAATACATTAGTGAGGGAAAACTGTTGGAGAAACCCTGCTCCGCACAGCAAAACATTGCACAGAGAGCACATAAAGAAACTGAAGGTCAGAATAAAGGACATTTCCTCTCTATTATGGAACTGCTAGCCAAGCAAGATCACACAGTCAAAAGAAAAATGACAAGTCAAAGAAATGCAACATTGGGCATAGTACAAACAAAACAAAATTGATTGCCTGGCTATAATGGTCCGCACCTCAATAATTAGTGAAGTTGCACAAAGTGAGGCTTTCAGCATCATGGTCGACGAGACCAAAGACATTAGCAAGAAGGAACAGATGTCCTTTGTAATTCGATACTATTACAATGGGTCAATATGTGAACGTTTCCTCACCTTTGAAGCAGCAGAGCACCTGGATGCTGCAGCACTTTCACAGAAAGTTTTACAAATACTGCAGAAGTATGTCCTTGACTACAGAAACCACCTAGTAGGGCAAGCATATGATGGTACCTCTGTCATGAGTGGAAAGAACACAGGTGTGCAAGCACGCATTAAACCAGAGGCCCCATTAACTTTTATATGTTTACTGCAATGCACATTGCTTAAATTGAGTATTAGTTGACAGTTTGAAATGCATCCCTGAAGCCTGTTGTTTCTTTTCTCTTTTGCAGAAACTGTATGTCTTTGTGTCAGGGTCATATGTGCACCAAAGGTGGCTAGAGGTACAGAGGGTGATGTTTTCAGGGGGCTGATACAGAGGGTTACAGAGGCTGATAGAGACACGGTGGGCTTGCAAGACAGTGAGGGACAGACTGCCAGCCATCATACGTCTACTGAAAGAAATATCTGAAGAGAGAGATGGTGACAGAGCTGTAGAGACAATAGGTCTATTAGGCCAAATAGATATAAAGTTGGTTGGTCTCCTTGTAACATTCACCAATATTTTTAGTGAAATAAAACATCTGTCAGATATTTTACAGTCCCCACAACTCAATTTGGGCATGGCTGTTACACTTCTTGATTTTCTTGTTGACACATTGAACAGTTATAGGGAGGGCTCTCTCTTTAATGAGATTTGGGACAATACTGTGACCCTTCCCGAGCAATGCAACATCGGTGTTGCATCTCCAGGCTGTCCAGGGTGTCGGGTCACACCAAGCTCTAGGCTTGAAGGATATTACATTTCCACTCCAATAGTTCCAAGACAGGTCAACACAGATAAGGAGTCATTTCGGGCAGGTTCATTCATTCCAGTTGTTGTTGATGTGCTTCTCTCTGAGGTGAAGAGAAGATTTTCTACAGAAAATTGTTAAGTGTAGAGTCAAGAAGGGCTCGGGCCATAAATCTTGATGATTTTGTGGATGTGTTTGCCAGAAGACACAGCAACAGGCAAATAAAGCTGTATTGAAAATAATTGGAGGCCACTGGGTGGTGTTTTTAAACTTGAGTAGGCTTGATCCCAGTAAAAGTTTTGTTCCTTACAGTCAATGTACTCCTTCAAATTAAAGCTGTATATTTGTATTTTTAAGGAAAAGGACAACTAGACTATTTTAAGTCTAACACATGTATACACAGATACATAACACATTAAAACAGGATTGTTGTGGAAGTCAAAATGTTAAGTGTACCGTTACTAGTCTATGCACATCAGATAATTAGTAACATTAACTGTAAAAGAAGAAACCAAAGTATATCAGTATGCGATTCCTTAACTATTGACATAGTTTTCAACTAGCCTATATACTACAACAGCATAATGGAGTTCATGAAATTCAGTTATGGCTTTTGGTTTTGGTGTCCCCCAGAAATGTTTGGTAACCACAGCCAATGAAGAAACCCTTAACAAAGAGTTGCAGTCTGTTTTGGAATGGGGTGGCCAGTAATAAACTGGTCCTGAACATCTCTAAAGCTGAGAGCATTTTATTTGGTACAAATCATTCCCTAAGTTCTAGACCTCGGCTGAATCTGGTAATGAATGGTGTGGCTGTTGAACAAGTTGAGAAGAATAAATTACTTGGGATTACCTTAGATTGTAAACATATAGATTCAATGGTTTTAAAGATGGGGAGAGGTCTGTCTGTGATAAAGAGATGCTCTGCTTTTTTGACACCACACTCCAAAAAGCAAGTTCTTCAGGCTCTAGTTGTGTCTAATCTTGATTGTTGTCCAGTCGTGTGGTCCAGTGCTGCAAGGAAAGACCTAGTTAAGCTGCAGCTGGCCCAGAACAGAGCGGCACATCTTGCTCTTCATTGTAATCAGAGGGCTGATATAAATACTATGCACACCAGTCTCTCTTGGTTAAGAGTTGAGGAGAGACTGACTGCATCACGTCTTCTTTTTATAAGAAACATTAATGTATTGAAAATCCCAAATTGTTTCCTTAGTCAACTTACACACAGCCCTGACACACACACACTTACACCACCAGACATGCCACTAGGGGTCTTTTCAAGGTCCCCATCTAGTATTGCTCAAGTGAACAGCAAACCTGGTTTAAAAAAAACAGATAAAGCAACGCCTCACGGCACAACGCCTCTCCCCTAATAGATAGTTTGTGTGTATGTATTGATATGTAGGCTACATGTGCCTTTTGTAAAAAATAAAAATTATACAGTTCTGTCCTAGTGTTCTGTATTATGTCATGTTTCATGTTTTGTGTGGACCCCAGGAAGAGTATCTGCTGCTTTTACAACAGCTAATGGGGATACTAATAAAATGCCAAAAACCAAATACCAAAAGTGTGAATTTCATTATAAAAAAGTTAATTACATTAAAATATGTAATCTTCATGTAGTTTGTTTCATGTGTCATAAAAGATGAAGGCTTACAATTGTAAATTGGAGAGAGAGAGAGAGAGAGAGAGAGAGAGAGAGAGAGAGAGAGAGAGAGAGAGAGAGAGAGAGAGAGAGAGAGAGAGAGAGAGAGAGAGAGAGAGAGAGAGAGAGAGAGAGAGAAAATAGGGGGTGTACTCTCAGCCAGTAACAGAAAGAGGGGAATAGGCCATGTCTATGTACATTATTAATCAACATGGCAGGTCTATGTAATACAGCATCTGCTCCCCCCTCCTACACATTCCAAGATTGATGTCCCAAAAGAATATTCATTGTTCATTAAATAATAATTAATATTGTTCATCCACTGAAACCAAAGTTTGAATACTACAAAGGAAAAAAAACAAATCTGTTGCCCTTTGCCAGTGTAAGAACAATAGTGTCATTATTGCATAGCAACACTACACTAAACCATAATAGGTACAATGTATAATCTAATAATAATGTTGTATACCTTATGCTTTAGAAGTTCTGTGTGATGTATTACCATTGCACTTGACCCTTGGAGAACCTGGCTGGGTATCTGAAGTGAGAGTTATGGTGATTCCTAGCATAAAACAGCAATCATCTGAAATCACAAGGGCAATTATTAGGTCAGGTTTGCATAATTTTATTTGGGATACACAGTGCCTTCAGAAAGTGTTCACACACCTTGACTTCTTCCACATTTTGTGTTACACCCTGAATTTAAAATGGATTCAATTGAAATTTTGTCACTGGCCTACACACAATACCCAATAGTGGAATTACCAGAAAGTGGAATTATGTTTTTCAATGTTTTTACTAATTAATAAAACATTATATGCTGAAATGTATTGAGTCTGTCAGGCTCTGACCATAGGTAAGCCTCTGGCTTTTTCTACGGTTGTCATGGTCAGGGCCTGACAGGATAACTCTAGGAGATTCTATGTTGGTTTTTTGTTGGTCCCCAATTAGAGTCAGCTGCCAGGCATTGTCTCTAATTAAGGGCCATATTTAAGTTAATGGTTTTTCACCTGTGCCTTGTGGATCATTGTTTTGTGTTTAATGTCTGTGTGCGCCAACCTGTGGTTACGTTTCCTCACTTTATTGGTTTTCCTTTTAAAGTTCACATTAATAAATAACATGTCGAACTACAACTGCGCTGCGTTTCGGTCTGCCTCTCACTACGATTGTGTCAATAAGTATTAAACCCATTTGTTATGACAAGACTAAATAAGTTCAGGAGTAAAAATGTGCTTAACAAGTCACATAATAAGTTGCATGGACTCTGTGTGTAATAATAGTGTTAACATGATTTTAATGACTACTGTACCCCCATACATACAATTCTGTAAGGTCTCTCAGTCGAGCAGTTAATTTCAAACACAGATTCAACCACAAAGACCAAGGAGGTTTTCCAATTCCTTGCAAAGGGCAGCTATTGGTAGATGGGTAAAAATACAAAAAGCAGACATTGATTAGCCTTTTGAGCAAGTTATTAATTACACTTTGGATAGTGTTTCAATACACCCAGTCACTACAAAGATACAAGTGTCCTTCCTAACTCAGTTGCCGGAGAGGAAGGAAACCGCTCATGGATTTCACCATGAGGCCAATGTTGACTTTAAAACAGTTACAGAGTTTAATGGCTGTGATAGGAGAAAACTGAGAATGGATCTACAACATTGTAGTTACCCCACAATAATAACCTTATTGACACAGTGAAAATAAGGAAGCCTGTACAGAATAAAAATATTCCAAAACATGCATCCTGTTTGTAACAAGGCACTAAAGTAATAATGCCAAAAATGTGGGAAAGCAATTCACTTTTCGTCATGAATACAAAGTGTTATGTTTGGGGACAAATCCAATATAACACATTACTGAGTACCACTCTACATATTTTCAAGCAAAGTGGTGGCTGCATCATGTTATGGGTATGCTTGTAATTGTTAAGGTCTGGGGAGTTTTTCAGGATAAAAAATAAATGGAATGCTGCTAAGCACAGGCAAAATTCTAGAGGAAAACCTGGTTGTCTGCTTTCCACCAGATACTGGAAGATGAATTCACCTTTCAGCAGGGCAATAACTAAAACACAAGGCCAAATATACACTGGAGTTACTTACCAAGAAGTGAATGCTCCTGAGTGGCAGAGATACAGTTTTGACTTGAATCTTCTTGAAAATCTATGGCAAGACCTAAAAAAATGGCTGTCTAGCAATGATAAACAATCAATTTGACAGAGCTTTAAGAATTTTGAAAAGAATAATGGGCAAATACTCTTAGAGACTTTCCCAGAGAGAGTGCTTCTACAAAGTATTGACTCGTGTGAATACTTATGTAAAATAGATATTTAATTTTCAATATATTTCTAAAAACATGCTTTCGATTTGTCATTATGGGTTATTGTGTGTAGATGGGTGAGAAAAATTCAGGTTGCAACGCAACAATATTACGAAATTAGTCAAGGGGTGTGAATACAATTCAAAATCTATTTTCTTCGAAACCTAAACAAGTAAAAACAAAAGGTACTGGCTTTGTCCCAAATGGCACACTTTTCCCCAATACAATGCACTAATTTTGGCCAGATCTCATGTGATGGCTGACTGCCATGACTACGCCACCTGGACGGAAAAGTAAAAGCTCAGTAGTGGACTACTGGTCCACTCAAACTCATGCATTATTTACTTTTTAATCCTGCTTAAGCTTCATGAAACCCACACACAGTTTGGTCTGTGTGTGTGCGACCAGGTCATATGTCTGGACAGGGACGAAGTGATATTGAATGACGGTTCCTCTCCCATTGAAAAGAGCAGCCTCCCTCCCTGGGGTATTGTACAGTTACAGGGCTCAGGGAATGAGAGACGGGCTCTCTAGGGAGAGCTTTGTTAAACGCTGAAGGGACTTATAATACGTGGGGAAGAAAGGACAATGGTTTCACTTACTAGTGATTAATAGACTTGACTTCATCAAGCACCCTTCAAAAGGAGACATTTAATGAATGAATGATTCGCCCTCCATAGCCAGCCAGACACTCACACGTCTGTAGTACATTCACTTCAGTACATTTTCCAGCAGGGATATCACTGCTATGTTTCCCTGAAATACACGCAATTTTGGGAAACTATACACTACCGTTCAAAAGTTTGGGGTCACTTAGAAATGTCCTTGTTTTTTAAAGAGAAGCACATTTTCTGTCCATTAAAATAACATATAATTGATCAGAAATACAGTGAAGACATTGTTAATGTTGTAAATGACTATTGTAGCGGGAAAAGGATGATTTTTTATGGAATATCTACATAGGCCTACAGAGGCCCATTATCAGCAACCATCACTCCTGTGTTCCAATGGCATGTTGTGTTAGCTAATCCAAGTTTATCATTTTAAAAGACTAATTGATCATTAGAAAGCCCTTTTGCAATTATGTTAGCACAGCTGGAAACTGTTGTGCTGATTACAGAAGCAATAAAACGGGCCTTCTTTAGACAAGTTGAATATCTGGAGCATCAGCATTTGTGGGTTCGATTACAGGCTCAAAATGGCCAGAAACAAAGAACTTTCTTCTGAAACTCGTCTATTCCTGTTCTGAGAAATGAAAGCTATTCCATGTGAGAAATTGCCAAGAAACTGAAGATCTCATACAACGCTGTTTACTACTCCCTTCACAGAACAGCGCAAACTGTCTCTAACCAGAATAGAAAGGATTGGGAGGCTCCGGTGCACAACTGAGCAAGAGGACAAATACATTAGAGTGTCTAGTTTGAGAAACAGACGCCTCGCAGCTTCATTAAATAGTACCTGAAAAACACAAGGCCAGTTTTATTGCTTCTTTAATCAGCACAACAGTTTTCAGCTTTGCTAACATAATTGCAAAAGGGTTTTCTAATGATCAATTAGCCTTTTAAAATTATAAACTTGGTTTAGCTAACACAACGTGCCATTGGAACACAGGAGTGATGGTTGCTGATAATGGGCCTCTGTACGCCTATGTAGATATTCCATAAAAGATCAGCCGTTTCTAGTCATTTAATGGACAAAAAAAAGGATATTTCTAAGTGACCCCAAACTTCTGAACGGTAGTGTACATCTGGATTAGAACTATCTGAAATTTGTTTTATAAAAAAGATTAAGCTGAAGTTAAATTTACAGTAATGAGTACCAAACGCACACATACACACATATACACACACGTACACACACAGACATACACGCTCTTGTGTGTTTAGTGGAATGAGACAGGTGTCGAGGCAAGCAACCTTTCTGTGATGTGCACAGTGAATTATCCCTCTGTTTAAAGAGCCTTCATTCACATAGGATTAACAGTCATGCTAATGTGAGACTACCATTGACAGTTCTTCATCTGTTCACTCATTCATTAACAGACCACAGAGAGCAAGACCACTAGACACCTCCGATGAGAGAGAGAGAGGAAGGGATGTAGAGGGAGAGAGAGGTGGAGTGGGAGGGGGGGAGGGAGGGGGGAGGGGGAGGGAGAGAGAGGTGGAGAGGGAGGGGGGAAGGGGAGGGAGGGAGGGGGGAAGGGGAGGGAGGTGGAGTGGGAGGGAGGGGGAAGGGGAGAGAGAGGGAGGTGGAGTGGGAGGGAGGGGGAGGTGGAGTGGGAGGGAGGGAGGGGGAAGGGGGGGAGAGGGAGGTGGAGTGGGAGGGAGGGGGAGGTGGAGTGGGAGGGAGGGAGGGGGAAGGGGGGAGAGGGAGGTGGAGTCGGAGGGAGGGAGGGGGGAAGGGGAGGGAGAGGGAGAGGGAGAGGGAGAGGGAGAGGGAGAAACAGAAGAGTACCTGATAAAAAAGCCTTTTACCATTTTCCCTTATCAATATAACTGCTTCTGTCATCACCACTTGTGTTCCTAATGCAAGCAAGCCTTGCAGTGGCTAATGTGATGTTGCGTTTGTTTTCCCAGTATGTTTTTGTTCTCTTTGTTAGAGCGGGCTCCCTGTGCAATGTCTCTGTCTTTCTGTCTTTCTCTCTCTCTCTCTAAAAAAGCTAAACCAATTGATTTATGTTTATCAGTCTGTCCTGGTGAGAGGAAAACAGGCTTTGAATGCTCCTCTGAATAAATCATAGACACACACACATAGATAGATAGATAGATAGATAGATAGATAGATAGATAGATAGATAGATAGATAGATAGATAGATAGATAGATAGATAGATAGATAGATAGATAGATAGATAGATAGATAGATAGATAGATAGATAGATAGATAGATAGATAGATAGATAGATAGATAGATAGATAGATAGATAGATAGATAGATAGATAGATAGATAGATAGATAGATAGATAGATAGATAGATAGATAGATAGATAGATAGATAGATAGATAGATAGATAGATAGATAGATAGATAGATAGATAGATAGATAGATAGATAGATAGATAGATAGATAGATAGATAGATAGATAGATAGATAGATAGATAGATAGATAGATAGATAGATAGATAGATAGATAGATAGATAGATATGTACTTTATTGATACTGCAGACACACATGCACAAGTGCAATAATAAACACACAAACACGCACGCATGTGTGCACACACACCCACACACACCAGATCACACATTTTTCATTCAATGTGATACAGATGTAGGATCAATGTGATACAGATGTAGGATCTTAATTTGAGCCAGTTTGCTACAGCATGATAGTAATCCTGCAGCAACAGGAAAGATTATTGATGTATTATTGATACATTTTTCGTTAGGAAAAATCGAGTCTAACATTTTGAAGTGGAAATTACAAACTTTAGAAAATGTTTAAAACTCGAATGCACCACTAGTTTGCAACAAAATAGTGGTCAAATGAAGATCTTACATCTGTAGGAAATATTGAGGGAATCAATGACCTCTTCTTCCCAGGGGTCAAAGCTCAATTAAAGGTCATATCATTTCCATTAACCTGGACTTTACCTTATGTATAAATCTGCTAGGCCATTTTACCAGTGGCCTTCAGTGACACTGGACACCTGAGGCCCAAAATGTAAGACGATGATTCCTCCATCCCACCCACTGTCTGGACAGTCCCTCCCCTGTGAATGTGCCCTTCCTGTCAAAAGGCTCTGTCCTGTACCACGTTGTAAATGCTCTCAACATTTGTGTAATTAGAATTACTTATGCAACCCCACTTTCACCATCACCACCACCCTTGTATCCAGTCTCCACCACCTCCCCATACACTCTAATTGTGTATAAGAATCTGAAATTGACCGAATTACTGAGGTTGAGTCATCCATCCAAAACTAATGCATGACAGACATGTATAAATAACAGACAAAACCCTTTGGACAACATTCATTCCCTTTAAGGCCCTTGGTGTCTGAGTTTTCCCGCAAAACTGAGGTACTTGTGTGCGTGCAGTGTGTGTGAGTGCGTCTTTTATATAATACTATACCTCCATAGGCATATGATTCCTTTTTACAGATTACAAAATTCTAAATTAATGCATCAGAAAGGCATTCAATTCATTATCAGTAACCTGCCAGTTTAGTGAATTAAAATTGGGCCACTTCAAAGATAGATAGATAGATAGATAGATAGATAGATAGATAGATAGATAGATAGATAGATAGATAGATAGATAGATAGATAGATAGATAGATAGATAGATAGATAGATAGATAGATAGATAGATAGATAGATAGATAGATAGATAGATAGATAGATAGATAGATAGATAGATAGATAGATAGATAGATAGATAGATAGATAGATAGATAGATAGATAGATACTTTATTGATCCCCGAGGGGAAATTTCTTCGTCAAGCAGCTACAAAAAAACACAGGGCAGGTGCAAAATGCCAGAACGAAAATACACAAAAGACAGATACACGATACATGATACATAGAGCGGCAGTATGAAAAAGTGTAAAAATACAAGAAGTCTGGAGTGCAAAAAAGCTATAAAAAGACATTGCATAGTATGGGTGGATGGCTGAATATGTACACTATACATTGTTACAGAGTGTTACTTGAAAAAAATAAAAAATTCTCCAAAAAATTAATACAAAAAATAAAATAATACAAATAATTAGTCAAGTTGATATAGATAAATAAGGAGTATTTGCATGGTTAACTATACTATTCAGGTCGATAGTAGAGAAATACTTAAAAAGCTAAAAGCGCGTATGATATAAGTGACGGTAATAATAGTTTACTTAATATACAGTCTGGTTAAATGAACAGGTAAGTGAATATTTTACGTGGTTAAATTAACTGTTCAGGTAAATATACAGTTAAATTTACAGGTAAGTGAATATTTGAATGGTTACATTAACTGTACAGGTAAATATACAGTTAAATTTACAGGTAAGTGAATATTTGAATGGTTACATAAACTGTACAGGTAAATGACAGGAAGAGATACTTAAATAGCTAAATGTGTGTATGATATAATTTAGGGTAATAATAGTAATTCCCTTAAAATACAGTCCTTAGTGCAGGGTTTAATTACAGATAACTGCACGTATTGTACATTCGATATACTTAAAGCAATGAAAAAAGATACAACTGACAGGATACTAATATGCATTCCTGAGTGAATGACTACGTAAGTTCAGTCCAACAATTACTTACAATATTGCACGTGATATGATATAACAACTGTACATGTACATGTACTGTATATACAGTCCTGAATGATAAAATATGTCCTGAGTGAATGAGTGATTACAGACCAGAGTAACTTACGGATGGATGCATAATTGTTAAACTAGGTCCTAACACCCCAACAGTTCCAGGTCTATGTTGCCAACGGCACGGCACCCCGGTGAGGCATTAAACAGTCTAATAGCCGCTGGCAGGAAGGACCTCCTGTAGCGCTCTCTGGCACACCGTGGTGGGATCAGTCTGTGAGGTGCTCCTCTGCGTCATAACCATGGCATGCAGAGGGTGGGTGACGTTGTCCATGATGGCCAGCAGTTTGGCCAGGACCCCATCTCCGCCACCTCCTCTAGAGTGTCAAGGCTAATCCCCAGAACAGAGCTAGCCTTCCTGATCAGCTTATTTACCCGAGAAGCATCACCGGCTTTTATGTTGGCACCCCAGCACACCACTGCAAAAAAGACCACCACAGACTGGTAGAAGGTATGCAGTAGTTTACTGCACACGTTGAAGTACCTGAGCCTCCTCAGAAAGTAGAGTTGGCTCTGGCCCTTTTTGTACAGAGCCCCGGTGTTACCAGCCCATTCCAGCCTGTTGTCCATATGGACTCCCAGGAACTTGTATGACCCAACCATTTCCACATCCATCCCCTGTATAGGGACTGCAGTCAGTTGGACCTTGGTTCTCCTGAAGTCCACCACCATCTCCTTTGTTTTGCTGATGTTGAGCTGAAGGTGGTTCTGCTCACACCACAACACAAAGTCATTGATTGTGCTCCTGTACTCCTCCTCCTGCCCACCCCTGGTAGTCCGTGACCCAGTAGACTAAGGGTGATTCCACTTTCAACCTCTTCATCTTCTCACCCAGTAGCAGGGGCTGAATGGTGTTGAAGGCACTGAAGAAGTCAAAAAACATAACCCTCACAGTGCAACCTGCGTTGTCCAGGTGAGAGTAGGCCCTCTGCAGAAGGTAGATGATTGCATCATCCACCCCGATGTTGCGCTGATATGCGAACTGCAGGGGGTCCAGTGATGTACACACCAGGGGTCTGAGGTGAGCGAGGACTAACCTTTCCAGGGTCTTCATGATGTGGGATGTTAGCGCTACAGGTATGAAGTTATTCAGGACAGTGGGGTGCGCCTTCTTGGGCAGGATGTTTTCCACAGCACAGCACAGCACAGGGACCCTTTCCAGGCTCAGGCTAAGATTAAAAAGCCAGACTCACCAACTCACTCACTCACTCACTCACTCACCAACTCACTCACTCACTCACTCACTCACTCACTCACTCACTCACTCACTCACTCACTCACTCACTCACTCACTCACTCACTCACTCACTCACTCACTCACTCACTCACTCACTCACTCACAAAGCTTTGGTTGTTTACCTGACCACATGTGTCATCTCCCATAGCAGTGTGTGTGTGTGTGTGTGTGTGTGTGTGTGTGTGTGTGTGTGTGTGTGTGTGTGTGTGTGTGTGTGTGTGTGTGTGTGTGTGTGTGTGTGTGCCATCTCAGTGGTCGTCTGCCTATACCCAGTCCTGAATCCCCTCACTTCACACTAAGCTTCTGATTTTCCACACCTCATCTTCCCTGATTGGCGCCACTCAACTGGAAAATGAGGTTTCTCCACTAAAATAAGCTTGGTGCTCGCAGCACTATGACTCTGTTGGCACGGTGGAGGCATGAGGTCCGGAATGGGAAAAGATAATCAAAAGGAAAGCCAGGAAGTGGAAGTCTCTAGCACATAACCATGATGAGAATCCAACACATTACCACCTGCACACACACACACACACACACACACAGACTCAAGTGGGCACACACACAGATGCACACACACACACACAAACACACAGTCTGTCTCTCGCTCTCTGTTACACACACACACACACACACACACAAACAAACACAAATACACATACACACACACACAGTCTGTCTCTTGCTCTCTGTTACACACACACACACAAACAGACACACAATCTCTCTGCTGGCACGGTTGGAGGCTTTGCAAAGGTCAAATCATCTCTAAGTGTCCATCAATGGGAAAGCAGGTAAAGCCGTCTATAATGGACCTGGTCATGATGTGATGGATGGAGCGGAGCTGTGTGTTGTGACGTCTTCCAGGGTAATAACCACACACACACACACACACACACACACACACACACTCTGTCTCTATCTCTCTGTTGCAGGGGTAATAACCCCCTCCACATGAGATGAATCTCCTCCTGATCTATCACATCTCTCTCATCTCACACACACTATATTAGGAGGTCTGGATTTATTAGTGTTTATCTCTCCACTGCTTTTTTTGTGTGATTATTTGTAATATTCAAACTATCGACTGGGGTAACTTTGACCCCTGAGGCATATTTTAGATCATAGCCCAAAGGTGGTTTATTAAATTCTTCAATCAGCGTGTTCTTAATAAATCAAAATCATTGTTTAGTGTTTCAGTATCAATATGGAGTTTTTTAAAGTCGTTTGGGGTCATTTTGACCCCATTTTGACCCCAGCCAAAAACACCTAATTCCGCCTATAGTAATTTGATAGATAGGATCTTTTTTTTTAGTTAAGTTCTCTGGAGACATAAAAACAAGTTATCCACACCCCCAGAGGGTGGAGGGGTGACCTGTATCAGTGATGTTGACCTGATAGACAGATCATCTGTAGAGATATTGCTCCCCATGTACTTGCCTAAGATTGTACATCGCCAATGGTATAAATACTTGACAGAACTGCAAAACAGAACTCAGATATGCTCTGAATCTCCACAGAGAGTTTTACTGGTGTGTATTCTCTGAAAAGTTGTTATTCTACAGAGAAAAAAAAAGTATTTAATTGAATCCAAGTTTCCAGGATTCTCTGGAGACATATTACCTTATATATACAGGGGGACCTGTTGGAGTGCTCTTGACCTGAAACAGATTACCTGCACAGATGGAGCACCGTATAGGGTTGGGTACTGGTGCTTGCCGATGGTTTCATAATTACAGCATGTCAAGGACAGAACTCAGGCCATCAAGGTCAAATCTGAGTTACATAAAGGGGTGCCCCAAGGTTCGATACTCGGCACACTACTGTTAACAATCTATATAAATAACATTGGCAATGCTGTAAAAAATCTCTATTCATTTGTATGCAGATGATATAGTGATGTATTCCATTGCTTCATCGGTTGACCAAGCCTTTTCACATTTGAAATCTGATTGTCAGCACTGCACTATTGGATCTAAAGTTAGTGCTAGGTCAACTTTGAACGGTACACAAATTGAGCGATTTCCATCCTACTGATACACTACATGACCAAAAGTATGTGGACTCCTGCTCGTCGAACATCTCATTCCAAAATCATGGGCATTAATATGGAGTTGGTCACCCCTTTGCTGCTATAACAGCCTCCACTCTTCTGGGAAGGCTTTCCACTAGATGTTGGAGCATTGCTGCAGGGACTTGCTTCCATTCAGCCACAAGAGCATTAGTGAGGTCGGTCACTGATGTTGGGCGATTAGGCCTGGTTCGCAGTCAGCATTCCAATTCATCCCAAAGGTGTTCGATGGGGTTGAGGTCAGGGCTCTGTGAAGGCCAGTCAAGTTCTTCCACACCGATCTCGACAAAGCATTTCTGTACAGACCTCGCTTTGTGCACAGGGGCATTGTCATGCTGAAACAGGAAAGTGCCTTCCCCAAAATGTTGCCAAGTTGGAAGCACAGAATGTCATTGTATGCTGTAGTGTCAAGATTTCTCTTCAGTGGAACTAAGGGGCCTAGCCGGAACCATGAAAAACAGCCCCAGACCATTATTCCTCCTCCACCAAACTTTACAGTTGGCACTATGCATTTGGGAATGTAGCATTCTCCTGGCACCGCCAAACCTACATTCGTCCTTCGGACTGCCAGAGAACACATTTCCACTACTCCAAAGTCCAATGGCGGCGAGTTTTACACCACTCCAGTCGACGCTTGGCATTGTGCATCTCAGGCTTGTGTACGGCTGTTAAGCTCCCGACGGACAGTTATTGTGCTGAGGTTGCTTCCATAGGCAGTTTGTAACTTGGTAGTGGGTAAAAGTAAAAGAGACCTTAGTCTCAGTATGACAAATACGTTAAATAAAATAAAATAGAAATATACTTGCTTACAGTTATAACTGTTTATAACTAGCTATGATCGTGTACAAAACAGCTCATAACAATCTGTCAATGGTATAAATACCTGATAGAACTGTAATACAGAAACCAGCTACCCTCTGAATGTACACATAGTGCTGTATTGGTGTGAAATTATATTATTATACAATGAAGCATCCTGCCTTAGGCCCTACCACTCCCATTGTTTCACTAGCAGTAATGCTAATGTTGGCTGTGGGGTAAGTAAATAAAGCAAACTAAGCCACATTTTTGGTCCTTTTCTCTCAGGATCAATATTTATATTACTTTTTTTACCCTTTTTCTCCCCAATTGGTAGTTACAGTCTTCCCCCATCGCTACAACACCTGGCGACCGTGTCTACGTGCATGCGCCCGGCCCGCCACAGGAGTCGCTAGATCACGAAACCCTCCCCTAACCCGGACGACGCTGGGACAATTGTGCGTCGCCTCGTGGGTCTCCCAGTCGCGGCCGGCTGCGACACAGCCCAGTATCGAACCAGGATCTGTAGGGACGCAGCTTAGACCACTGCTCCACTCGAGAGGCCTAGATGAATTACTTTTTGTCAATAAAATTAAGCATCTTTCAAATGTTGGTGTAATGTCCCTTTAAATAGCAGTCGTTTTACCACATAAATATGAAAACAATATATATATTTACTTCGACATTTTAAAAACTAAATGATACTATCAAATTATGGTAAATCTACTTTTTTGTACTAATGTGGACTGTACTTTGGGAAAAACTGCACATTAAATAAGGGAAAATAGTATCTTTTTGTTTAACAGAATAAGAAAATGTACTGCAATTTTGCTAAAATAACAGTCTGTTTGGTACAGAATTTAGTTTATATTTTGCCATTATTGTTGCTTTTCAAAATGAACCCAAAGTGCAGTATGTTGGTAGTATGAGGGTTATGAGGGTTTGTTTTGTATGTGTCATGAATATTTCATATATGGTTTGAAACAGATTTATTGTTGCATACAATGGCATGCAAATGTTCTCAGAGATATAAATCATACAGTCCTGTGGATGGCTGTCAATGTTGATTTGATTTGAGTTGGACATTGTAGTCTCAGAGTGAATGATAAAACCCTTTTTCCCATTTTAAATCGAACCAGAAGTATTCAAATATAAAATTATACATTATACATAGGCTATTATAACAGGAATGGAGTCTTCAGTATCGTCAATCCAATCCCATAATCTGAAAGATAAAGTCACCTTCACAGTAATTGAATGCTATGAGTCAGTGTGACCATCAGGCCAATCAGGGTTCAGGGTTTATCCAGACTTCCTCCATTCCACTTATACACAATAGTCAAACACACACACACACACACACACCATGGTCCACCACAGTCACATTCACCACGGTCAAATTAACTCTGGATTGAAGGGAACCCCTGTCAATCGAAGTGACATGTCTCACACCGTGTGGCAGACACATCAGTCGTACAGTTGCCCGTAGGGATCACTGGCTGCCCTTTCTGATCATTGGTCCCCTAAAGGTCTCTATGGAGTTGTGTCAGTCATTCAGCACAGCACGGCTCAAAACATTTCTGTTCATAACCTTGGGTGCTGCTATCAATCTGCAAATTCTACCCAATCCATTCACAGCCTCAGCTTTGAGTCCTAGAAAGCCATGGTAATAAAATTATGGTAAAATGGATGGTAAAAATCAACGATCTTTATACATTACAGTAAGAGTGCCATGTCATTGCCTGGTTGAACCCCTCATACAGTATGTCACTGAACGGTTTTCTATCACACCAACCAGAAACACTCAAGGGACCTGGCCTATCTATCCACTTGGCCAGTCGTGACACAGTAGAACTCTATGAAAGAACTGACTGGCTTTCAATTCTTATCTTTGAGGTCTCAAATGATCTGTACACCATTTCACCTCTACTCTCTGCTCTTTATAGAAATATAGAGAGAGTGAAGTTGGATAGAGAGAGAGAGGGATGGAGAGAAAGAGAGAGAGAGAGAGATAGAGGGATGGAGAGAAAGAGAAAGAGAGAGAGAGAGGGAGAGAGAGAGGGAGAGAGAGAGGGATAGAGAGAGGGAGAGAGGGAGAGAGGGAGAGAGGAAGAGAGGGAGAGAGAGAGGGAGAGGGAGAGGGAGACAGGGAGAGATGGAGAGAGAGGTAGGGAGGGAGATGGAAGGGAGAGACCTGTCAGCTGGCTTTCTAAAACCTTTTCATCTTACATAGGGACATTGAGCAGTGGCTCTGTCCACACTGAGGTGCCATTTTTACTTTGTGTGTGTGTGTGTGTGTGTGTGTGTGTGTGTGTGTGTGTGTGTGTGTGTGTGTGTGTGTGTGTGTGTGTGTGTGTGTGTGTGTGTGTGTGTGGACATGCTTGTGTGTGTGTGTGTGTGTTTGGGTGTGTGTGTGGACATGCTTGCTTGTATGTATGTGTGCATGTGTCTATGTGTGTTCATGAGACCAGATCTAGTGTATTCATATAATTATTAATCACACTAACAGTAACGCAATTCCGAAAGTTAGGCCAAAAACGCATTTCAATCCCTACCAGTACACCAACCCATGCTTTTCATGGTTCGGGCAGTGAAGGGAAATCTTAACGCTACAGCTTACAAAGACATTCTAGATGATTCTGTACTTCCAAGTTTGTGGCAACAGTTTGGGGAAGGCCCTTTCCTGTTTCAGCATGACAATGCCAGCATGCACAAAGCGAGGTTAATACAGAAATGGTTTGTCGAGATTGGTGTGGTAGAACTTGACTGGCCTGTACAGAGCCCTGACCTTAACCCCATTGAACACCTTTGGGATTAATTGGGAGACCGACTGTGAGCCAGGCCTAATCGCTCAACATCAGTGACCGACCTCACTAATGCTCTTGTGGCTGAATGGAAGCAAGTCCCCGCAACAATGTTCCAAGAGTGGAGGCTGTTATAGCCGCAAAGGGGGGAACAACTTCATATTAATGCCAATGATTTTGGAATGAGATGTTTGACAAGCAGGTGTCCACATACTTTTGGTCATGTGACTGCGATTTCAATGAGAGCAAATGTCCGAATGCTCAAGACAGGCTTAATGCAAACTAGTGCCTGCTAATCATTATGTTTATTTCATTTCATTACATTGTGAAAGATTACCTTTTGATCACACATGGGATAGAAATTATGGATTACAAATTATATTCAGTCATTTTCAATAGCTGCAAGTGTATTGCCTAATGTGAAAACTGTAATTTATAGTACTATGGCATACTACATTCAAAGGGATCAATAATCTATCTATCTATCTATCTATCTATCTATCTATCTATCTATCTATCTATCTATCTATCTATCTATCTATCTATCTATCTATCTATCTATCTATCTATCTATCTATCTATCTATCTATCTATCTATCTATCTATCTATCTATCTATCTATCTATCTATCTATCTATCTATTTTTGGGTTTTGGATTCTCTCTCTCAATTCAATTCAATTCAATTCAATTCAATTCACTTTATTGGCATGACGCAACAATGTACATATTGCCAAAGTATCATACATCAATATTTTTTTTTTTTTCTATATATTTATATATATTTTTTTTTTCTATTTTATATATATATATATATACATACATATACACACGCACATACATATATATACACATATATACATACATTCATACACACATATATATATATTTTTTTTTTAAAAAATATAATTACATCAAAGAACAAATAACAACAGGAAAAAATAAAATAAATGCATTAAATATGTCAGGCACTGTCCCTCAACTTGTGGCAGGCAGCAACATAGCATGCTGCCAGCACACAGCTGGTCATGTCTTCCCCCAAAAGGATCGGCAGCCTTTCTATGTCAGAGAGGTCCTCAAAGCCCCGGACTACTTGTTCAAATTTGGGGAAGTGACTCTCTCTGATGGTTTTATATTTTTGACATTTGGTCAGGAAATGCAGCTCTGTCTCTGGTTCTGCTGTGGTGCAGTGGTTGCACAGCCTTTCCTCTACAGGGAGCCAGGTTTTCCTGTGTCTACCCTTCTCAATAGCAAGGCTGTGTTCGTTGACCCTTTACTTTGTCAAGGTTTTCCTGAGGTTTTGATCAGTCACCATGGTCAGATAGTTTGCCATGGTGTACTGTCGATTTAGGGCCAAATAGCACTGCATTTTGCTTTGTGCTTGTGTTTGTGTTTTCCAATAGGTAATGTAGTTTTGTTTTAGATGTTTTGTAATTTGGTTAATTCTTATTGATTGGATGTTCTGGTCCTGAGGCTTCAGTGTGTTAGTGGAACAAGTTTGTGAACTCAGCCCCTGGACCAGTTGGATGAAGGGACTCTTATCTTTGCTCAACTCTTGGTATTGCAGGGCTTGGTAATGATATGAGAGGGGGTCACTGTGTTTTAGGTGTTTCCAAAACTTAATTGCTCTTTTTTGAGTTTTTAATATTAGTGGATATCGGCCTAATTCTGCCCTGCATGCATTGTTTGTAGTTTTCCTCTGGACATGTAGGAGAATCTTACAAAGTTCCGCGTGCAAGGTCTCAATGGGATGTTTGTCCCAGTGGGTAAAATCTTGTTTTGTAAGTGGACCCCACACCTCGCTGCCATAGAGTGCGATTGGTTCAATCACACATTTAATTAGTTTTTGCCAAATTGTAATAGGTATTTCAATTTGGATTTGTTTTTTAATGGCGTAGAATGCCCTGCGTGCTTTGTCTCTCAGTTCATTCACTGCATTATTTAGGTGTCCAGTCAAACTTATTTTTAAACCTAAATAGTTGTATTGTGTGCAATACTCTATATGTTTTGCACCAATTGAGAACTTTGGTTTTATTCCCTGGGATCTGGAATTTGTCTGGAAAATCATTATTTTGGTCTTTTTGGGGTTTACTGTCAGGGCCCAGGTCTGACAGTACTGCTCTAGCAGGTCCAAGCTCTGCTGTAGACCATGTGCTGTGGGTGAAAGCAGGCACAGGTCATCTGCAAAGAGCAGGCATCTAACTTCCGAATTCTCTCTCTCTCTCTCTCTCTCTCTCTCTCTCTCTCTCTCTCTCTCTCTCTCTCTCTCTCTTTCTCTCTCTGTGATGTTGGGTGTTGAGGTAACCACAGCTCCAATGAACTCCTTACACAAAGACACACACTCACACATTTACATTTTTAACATTTAACATTTTAGTAATTTAGCAGACACTCTTACCCAGAGCGACTGGCAGTAGTGAGTACACACACTTTATGCACGCTCACACACACCCTCCCTACCTACTAGCATGCCTCAGTGCCCCCTCCCCAACCCCAGTCAGAGGCAGCGCCACAGCAACACTGTCCCGCGCGTGCCATCACGACCATCACCTGCAGACACTAAAACCTTAATGAAACATTAGGGAATTCAGCGGAGCACTGTTTATGAGGGTATTTATAGGAGGCCCGTGCACTGCATTGACGTCAGACTGTCATGCCATATGGAAGAGGCAGGCGGAAGGCTGGGCCCGCTGTCTGCACTCTTTATAGGCTCAGTTAGTCAGATTGATGAGCAGCTGAGGCTAGGAGGCTGTGAGGAGGAAACATGCTTCCTGTATTACCTTCCTAACCGTCTGTCTGTACGGTGGACTGGATTTGACGGGGGGAGTGTGTGTGTGTGTGTGTGTGTGTGTGTGTGTGTGTGTGTGTGTGTGTGTGTGTGTGTGTGTGTGTGTGTGTGTGTGTGTGTGTGTGTGTGTGTGTGTGTGTGTGTGTGTGTGTGTGTGTGTGTGTGTGTGTGTGTAGTTTGACACCTACTAATTTCTCTGTCTTTTCAGGCAGAAAACCCCCATCTACCATGGTCATATAATCAGCCAGAGTTTATTCAACAGTCACTCAGTGATCAAAATCATTCTGAACTCAGACATTTCTTCTTCCTGACTAAAACCAGTCATTTCATCCCTCCCCCTCCCTTCATCCCTCCCTCTCCCCCAGAGAGATCACTCCCCCTCCCTCCATCACTCCCTCTCCCCCCAGAGAGATCCCTCCCCCTCCCTCCATCCATCCCTCTCCCCCAGAGAGATCCCTCCCCCTCCCTTCATCCCTCCCTCTCCCCCAGAGAGATCCCTCCCCCTCCCTTCATCCCTCCCTCTACCCCAGAGAGATCACTCCCCCTCCCTCCATCCCTCCCTCTACCCCAGAGAGATCCCTCCCCCTCCCTTCATCCCTCCCTCTCCCCCCAGAGAGATCCCTCACCCTCCCTTCATCCCTCCCTCTCCCCCCAGAGAGATCCCTCCCCCTCCCTCCATCCCTCCCTGTTTCTGTTTTGGTGTTATTATACAAGCCAGCCATTTCATTTGTTATCACTCTGTCTAAAAGCTTTGTGATATACTGTAGTAAGTGTTATGGATTATGACAAGCAAACGACTTGCAGAATGGCCCTGCAGTAAAAGAGAGGTCTGGTATTATGGACTGTAATGGAACCAAAGTGGCCTCCCATTCTGCTACCATAGTCCAATTTAGTCTGCTACCATAGTCCAATTTAGGCTCCTACCATAGTACAATTTAGTCTGCTACCATAGTCCAACTTAGTCTGCTACCATAGTCCAACTTAGTCTGCTACCATAGTCCAATTTAGTCTGCTACCATAGTCCAACTTAGTCTGCTACCATAGTACAATTTAGTCTGCTACCATAGTACAATTTAGGCTCCTACCATAGTACAATTTAGGCTCCTACCATAGTACAGCTTACTCTGCTACCATAGTACAGCTTAGTCTGCTACCATAGTACAACTTAGTCTGCTACCGTAGTACAACTTAGTCTGCTACCGTAGTACAATTTAGTCTGCTACCATAGTACAGCTTAGTCTGATACCATAGTACAGCTTAGTCTGCTACCATAGTACAACTTAGTCTGCTACCGTAGTACAATTTAGTCTGCTACCATAGTACAGCTTAGTCTGCTACCATAGTACAGCTTAGTCTGCTACCATAGTACAACTTAGTCTGCTACCGTAGTACAATTTAGTCTGCTACCATAGTACAGCTTAGTCTGCTACCATAGTACAGCTTAGTCTGCTACCATAGTACAATTTAGTCTGCTACCATAGTACAGCTTAGTCTGCTACCATAGTACAATTTAGTCTGCTACCATAGTACAATTTAGTCTGCTACCATAGTACAATTTAGTCTGCTACCATAGTACAGCTTAGTCTGCTACCATAGTACAGCTTAGTCTGCTACCATAGTACAATTTAGTCTGCTACCATAGTACAGCTTAGTCTGCTACCATAGTACAATTTAGTCTGCTACCATAGTACAATTTAGTCTGCTACCATAGTACAATTTAGTCTGCTACCATAGTACAGCTTAGTCTGCTACCATAGTACAGCTTAGTCTGCTACCATAGTACAACTTAGTCTGCTACCGTAGTACAGCTTAGTCTGCTACCATAGTACAATTTAGTCTGCTACCATAGTACAGCTTAGTCTGCTACCATAGTACAATTTAGTCTGCTACCATAGTACAATTTAGTCTGCTACCATAGTACAATTTAGTCTGCTACCATAGTACAGCTTAGTCTGCTACCATAGTACAGCTTAGTCTGCTACCATAGTACAATTTAGTCTGCTACCATAGTACAGCTTAGTCTGCTACCATAGTACAATTTAGTCTGCTACCATAGTACAATTTAGTCTTAGGGCCCAAATGTCCCAAATGGCACCCTTTACTCTACATAGTGCACTACTCATGAACAAAGCCCTGTGAGCCTTACACTACAGAGTGAGTACGTTAGTGCACAGAGTAGTGCACTACATAGGGAATAGGGTGCCATTTTGGGATGTAGCTATAATGAACTATTTGTGCAGCCTGCAGGGTTTTTGATGAAAACCCACAGTGTTTCTGTCCTCGTACTGTGGTGAGCAGCCTAGAATAAAAAATCTGAAAATATGTCCCTTATTTTGTGGACATTAATTCTCCAGCTGTTTTGTGGCGCTGAGTTGTAGCTGAGTTGTAGCTGAGTTGTAGCTGAGTTGTAGCTGAGTTGTAGCTTAGTGCACAGCACCGATCACGGACACACGGATTAACAACTCAAATCCATCCTAGCCATACAGTATGAATGTGTACAGTGGAAACACTACACTGTATTTGGGGCTCCTAAGTGGCACAGTAGTCTAACACAATTGACCCAGCGTTGTCCGAGTTTGGCCGGAGTAGGCCATCATTGTAAATAAGAATTTGTTCTTAAATGACTTGCCTAGTAAAAAAAAAATATATATATAGAAAATGTCCACGTTACACTGAAGCTTACATCTAATATGGAATGAGTCTAATATGCAGATACATTGCATGTATACATTTCAATGCAAATATCAACCTTAAAAAAGTCACAAGCACACATGCATGGACACACACACACACACACCTGCCATGTGTCAAACAAGATCTTTCAATCCATCAGTTGCCAGTAAAATAAAAATATTTTTACGTCAACATTTTAGAAGTTAGCCTTTCCTCTGTGGCAGGAATACAGTGTACCTGACACTGCTGTCATAGTGACACTAGGACCTTTAAACTCCCAACTATCCTCTTGGCTACACACACACACACACACACACACACACACACACACACACACACGTATCTCATTTGATCCTTAGACGCCGTGCTCCACTGAAGGAGGAACATGTTATGGAGCTAGATGGCTTTTTAATGGCGGAACAGATCTACCTGGCTTTAGTCAGACACACACACACACACACACACACACACACACACACACACACACACACACACACACACACACAGGCACACAGGCACACACACACACACACACACACACACACACACACACACAGGCACACAGGCACACACACACTTACACTGGGTAGATATAAAGCACTCTTCTCGCAGGTTATTCCCTTCCATAACCATAACTATCCCCTTCTGGACCACGCAAGCATATGTTGTAATGATGCTACTGATTAACTACATATTTAAAACAAGGTTAGGCCTATTTCAATGACTGACACCATGAAAATATGATTATGTTACAGAATTACAAGATATTTACTTTACTGTAAATAGTCACTTTATTTCCCTACCAGTACACCAACCCTATCACCAGAGGCACACAGCAACAGATTACACCAGAGCTTAGGAAAACATCGATCTGGCAGATCAATGATCCTCAATCAGACAGCTGTATATCTACTGTACAAACACACCTGCTAAAGCCCCATGTTAGATACCTATACCTTTAGCTCACTCTGTTACTGAGAAACTTCAGATATGTTTCACCAAACACATTGGATGGTGAGTGTATTCTAAGACAGGGGTTCTGAAACGTTTTGGGGCCGGGGAACCGTTTAGTGATTGAAAATAATTCATAACTCATAACTCGAGTGAGAGAAAAGTAGCGGGCCCTGGGAAGGCCCATCTCTTGGCATCGGAGAGAAAATTTGTTTACATCCCTGTTAGTGAACATTTCTCCTTCGCCAAGATAATCCGTCTGACAGGTGTGGCATATTAAACAGCATGATCATTACACAGGTGGACCTTGTGCTGGGGACAATAAAAGGCCACTCTAAAATATGCCGTTTTGTCACACAACACAATGCCACAGATGTTTTGTTCAGTGTAATTTTCTGCAATTCTACACATTTTGCTATGAGGCAGAGAGAAAGCTTTTTTAAAGTACCTCCACGACTCCATTTTGAAAACCCCTGTTCTAAGAGAGCACACACTGGGACAAAGTGTGTGTTTCAAATCAAATCAAAGTTTACTGATCGCGTACCCAGTTTAGCAGATGTTATAGCGGAACACAAGGAAATGCTTGTGTTAATAGCTCCCGACGATGCAGTAAAAATGTTTGTGTGGTATGTGCATGTATGTGTTTATTGTGCATGTACTGTGTGTGTGTGTGTGTGTGTGTGTGTGTGTGTGTGTCTGTGTGTGTGTGTGTGTGTGTGTGTGTGTGTGTGTGTGTGTGTGTGTGTGTGTGTGTGTGTGTGTGTGTGTGTGTGTGTGTGTGTGTGTGTGTGTGTGTGTGTGTGTGTGTGTGTGTGTGTGTGTGTGTGTGTGTGTGTGTGTGTGTGTGTGTGTGCGTGTGTGTGTGTGTGTGTGCGCGTGTGTGCGTGTGTGTGTGTGCATGAGGACACACAACTCCAGACCTGATGGCAGTCTTCTCCATGGCGTCTGGTCCATCCACGGCTGGCAGGTCGTCGGCCAGAATCTCCTCTGGACTGCGGGGGTCGATAAGGATCCCTCTCTTATCCTTATCTTTGATCCCGATCCCCGCCGTGATGGCGTTCCACAAGGCATTCTGGGACTTGGAGCCTGGACAGGAAGGTCAGGGGACAGAGTTCATGGTTCATATAATGGTTGGGCATGGAGTTTTACCCTGACCACATTTTGACCAAACCAGGAAAAATTGAGAAGAATCCTTGATGTAATGCAATGAGTAAAGGCCATAATGTTACAGAATGTAAGACGCAGCTCAGTGTGTTTTATTTTGCTAGACTATGGACGTATCACATACAGTCAGTCAGTCACGCTAAGCAGGGAGGCGGTAAGGGTTAGTAACAACTCATTGACAAACCACTGCTGTGGGTGTCTGTCGCCCCCTGTTGTTACATTTCTAGAATGCAGTCAGATTACACAGGTCAGGAAGGGTGCAAAACACTCTGTCGTGCTTCTGTTGTGTATAAACACATGGTGTGATGCTGCCATCTAGCCTATGTATGTAACTATCACAAGGCAAATGTGTCAAAGTTGTTGATGAGCTATTCAATTAAACAGCTTTTTACTATGAAGAAAATTGTATTTGTCATATGCCATATGTGTTTAAAAGTTTTGAAGTAGCTGTTTCCAGCCACTGAGCATGTGTTCTCACAGTGTGTGCGCACGTGCGTGTGCGTGTGCATGTGCGCGTGTGCGTGTGTGCATGTGTGCGTTGGACTGTGGTGACTCACGTGCAAAATGATTCAGTGGTGGAGTGTTACTCTCCCCAGCCTTGTTGGCAACTGTGAAAAGAGAGACAGAGATAATGAATTAACAGAGGAGGTGAGAAGACGGGAGGAGAGGATCTGAGCAGAGGAGGGTTTTAATGAGTGTGGAAATTAATGCATTCAATCCATCTTATTTTATTTGTTTACATACATGTTTGCATGACTGACTGACCAATTTCCTGTTAAAGTTCAGGACAAGCAGAAAACAATGTGTGAATGAATTCATAAATTATTTAATGAATACATATGAAATAATGAATGAACTAATCCATAAACGAGTTCGAAGGGTGTACCACAAGGCTCGATCCTAGGCCCCACGCTCTTCTCAATTTACATAAACAACATAGCTCAGGCAGTAGGAAGCGCTCTTATCCATTTACAGTATATGCAGATGATACAGTCTTATACTCAGCTGGCCCCTCCTCGGATTTTGTGTTAAATGCTCTACAACAAAGCTTTCTTAGTGTCCAACAAGCTTTCTCTGCCCTTAACCTTGTTCTGAACACCTCCAAAACAAAAGTAATGTGGTTTGGTAAGAAAAAGGCCCCTCTCCCCACAGGTGTGATTACTACCTCTGAGGGTTAGAGCTTGAGGTAGTCACCTCATACAAGTACTTGGGAGTATGGCTAGACGGTACACTGTCCTTCTCTCAGCACATATCAAAGCTGCAGGCTAAAGTTAAATCTAGACTTGGTTTCCTCTATCGTAATCGCTCCTCTTTCACTCCAGCTGCCAAACTAACCCATGCTAGATTACGTAGACATAATTTATAGATTGTTCTTTACCATTCAGCCATCAGATTTGCCACCAATGCTCCTTATAGGACACATCACTGCACTCTATACTTCTCTGTAAACTGGTCATCTCTGTATACATGTCGCAAGACCCACTGGTTGATGCTTATCTGAGATATCTACTGCAGCCCTCATCCTCCACATACAACACCCGTTCTGCCAGTCACATTATTTTTAAGGTCCCCAAAGCACACACATCCCTGGGGCGCTCATCTTCTCATCTCTTACTGACAGTTGTAGCTGCTTTGCATGATGTATTGTTATCTCGACCTTCCTGCCCTTTGTGCTGTTGTCTGTGGCCAATAATGTGTGTACCCTGTTATGTGCTGCTACCCTGTTGTGTTGCTGCCATGTTGTCTTGCTACCATGTTGTGTTGCTACCATGTTGTTGTCATGTTGCGTTGCTACCATGCTGTGTTGTCATGTGTTGCTGCCATGCTACGTTGTTGTCTTAGGTCTCTCTTTATGTAGTGTTGTGTTGTCTTTCTCGTCGTGATGTGTGTTTTTTTTGTAATTTATTTATATTTTTAATCCCAGCCCCCATCCCTGCAGGAGGTCTTTTGACTTTTGGTTGGCCGTCATTGTAAATAAGAATTTGTTCTTAACTGACTTGCCTAGTTAAATAAAGGTTGAATAAAAAATAAAAATAACAATTACAAAAGACAGAATAATAGTTGTCATGTACAGCTCACAATATGCTAAAGACCGTCAGGGGTTTCTACTGAACACATAGTGTGTTGCTGGGAGTGAGCAGGCTGCAGCATCTGCCTTTTTCTACCGCAGACATGAACATGCTCTCAATTACACTCCGAAATGTCCATGTTCCAAAAATATATTGTTCAGTTCATTTGACCTTTCATTGCTAAAGAACGTTAAAACTTTCAGTGGTGCATATTTTCCTTTTTCCAGCAAAAAAATCAGCATGGAGGAGATTCTAGTTTAAGACAATCTACAGTGAGCAAAAATATAAACGCAAGTGCAAATGTAAAATGTTGAAATAAAAGATCCCCGGAATGTTCCATACGTGCAAAAAGCTTATTTCTCTCAAATTTTGTGCACAAATTTGTTTACATCCCTGTTAGTGAGCATTCCTCCTTTGCCAAGATAATCCATCCACCTGACAGGTGTGGCATATCAAGAAGCTTATTAAACAGTATGATCATTACACAGGTGCACCTTGTGCTGGGGACAATAAAAGGCCACTGTAAAATGTGCAGTTTTGTCACACAACACAATGCCACAGATGTCTCAGGTTTTGAGGGAGCGTGCAATTGGCATGCTGACTGCAGGAATGTCCACCAGAGCTGTTGCCAGAGAATTTCATGTTCATTTTTCTACCATAAGCCAATGTTGTTTTAGAGAATTTGGCAGTACGTCCAACCGGCCTAACAACCACAGACCAAATGTATGGCATCGTGTGGGCGAGCGGTTTGCTGATGTCAACGTTTTGAACAGAGTGCCCCATGGTGGTGGAAGGGTTATGGTATGGGCAGGCATAAGCTACGGACAACGAATACAATTGCATTTTATTTGAATGCACAGAGATACCGTGATAAGATCCTGAGTCCCATTGTCGTGCCATTCATCCGCTGCCATCACCTGATGTTTCAGCATGATAATGCACAGCCCCATGTCACAAGGATCTGTACACAATTCCTGGAAGTTGAAAATGTCCCAGTTCTTCCATGGCCTGCATACTCACCAGACATGTCATCCATTGAGCATGTTTGGGATGCTCTGAATCAACGTGTACGAGAGTGTGTTCCAGTTCCCGCCAATATCCAGCAACTTCGCACAGCCATTGAAGTGGTGTGGGACAACATTCCACAGGCTACAATAAACAGCCGTATCAAGTTTATGCGAAGGAGATTTGTCACGCTGCATGAATCAAATGGTGGTCACATCAGATACTGACTGTTTTTCTCATCCACTCACTTCCCTTTTGTTTTTAAGGTATCTGTGACCAACAGATGCATATTTGCATTCCAAGTCATGTGAATTCCATAGATTAAGGCCTAATGAATTTGTTTATATTGACTGATTTCCTTGTAACTTTGAAATCTTTGCATGTTGCATTTATATTTTTGTTCAGTATAGATTATATTCAACTATTCCACTACTGTATGTGATTGCACAGAGTACTCACCTTACTTCAGCACAACGAGTAACAATTATATTCTGCAAGGTCACACACCGCAGTTCTATCCCAGTTGCCAGGAGACATGTAGCTAGCTAGCTCGCTAGACATTACACATTTAGCAGTTTAGTTATTTAGTGAGATACTCCTTGTCCAACCGACACATATCTGTCCCTTTATGGTAGTAAGCAAGAAGCACAAAATGTCAACCAGCATGACAGAGATGATAAACAGATACTTCTGCTGAGGTCACAGACCTTCTAGTCATAAGTGGTGTTTACACAGTGTGGGAAATACTCTACACTGCATTTGTATTACATTAGCACATTGCATTTTAATACACAACTATTTGATGGTCTTGAAGGTCTAACTGAGACTAATGGACTGATGAATGATAAAGACTATATGCCATAAGAAATGTAGATTCGCAATGTGTTGTGACAAGATATAATATAGCAATATGTTTTATGTAATTATATATTTGGCTGACCAAAATTATGATATGATACGATATTATGAACATTTAATTACAAGGAGATTCATTGACCACCACCTCAAAGACATCTATAGGTCAGAAAGAAGGGGGAGAGAGAGGGAGAGAGAGAGAGAGAGAGAGAGAGAGAGAGAGAGAGAGAGAGAGAGAGGGAGAGAGAGAGAGGGAGGGAGCGAGAGAGAGAGAGAGAGAGAGAGCGAGAGAGAGAGAGAGAGAGAGAGAGACAGAGAGAGAGAGAGAGAGAGATGAAGAAGAGAAAGGAAAGTAAGAAGGAGTGCAGGTGAAAATGGAAAATGACAGAGAAAAGAGATAGAACAAAGAAAGAGGTGCAATAAAAAGAAAATAATCTGAGACAGACACTGAGGGTGAGAGATTGGGTAGAGGGGTAGATTGAAGTAGGTGAGTGAACAAACCAGGTAGCGGGTCTTAGGAGGAGCTGGGTATGAGGAGATCCACAGGGACAGCAGGTAACTAGGAGAAATCAGAGGTCTCCAGGCGAGGGAGAGAGAGGATGAATAGAGAGAGAGAAGGAGGGAGGGGAAGAATAGAAGATGAGGGAGAGGGAGAGGGAGGGAAGAGGAGGGAAGAGTGGTCGATTGAGAGAGAGAGAGAGAGAGAGAGAGAGAGAGAGAGAGAGAGAGAGAGAGAGAGAGAAGTGAGAGAGAGAGAGAGAGAGAGAGAGAGAGAGAGAGAGAGAGAGAGAGAGAGAGAGAGAGAGAGAGAGAGAGAATCTGTTGGAAGGAAGGAAGGAACAAGGGATGAGAGGAGTAGGAGAGGGAGAGAGAAAGAGAGAGAGAGAGGTAGAGAGACAGTGTGTGTATGTTCACGTAATTTGTGTCGTCACAACGATAGAAGAGTAGTCCCAGGCAGAGCAGAGCAGAGCAGAGCAGGGGAAGTCATTACCACTAATGAAGAGGCCTCCTCCATCACTGTTGCCCAGACAATATATTGACTGTATACACATTACACCCTCTCCTCCTTTTTTCACTCTTACCTCTCTCTCTCTCTCTCCTACCATCTCTCTCCCTTCTACCCCTCTCTCTCCCTCCTACCTCTCTCTCTCTCTCCTACCCCTCTCTCCCTCTTACCTCTCTCTCCAAAGCGGTACACCAGGTAACCAAAGGTGATTTCCCATAACCCCCCTGCTCTATGCCCCGACACACCAGAGTCATAGAGTTTACCAAACAGGTGTGTGTTAATGAGGTCTCCACAGACTACCTTTCCACTGATAGGGGAGGGAACAGGATCATTTACCACACACACACACACACACACACACACACACACACACACACACACACACACACACACACACACACACACACACTTTCCCTCCTCTACACTTCCATTATCTCACATTGTATTTCTAGTGTGTTTTTTTTATTCTATGTTCTATGATTATTGACATCACTGCATTTTTGACACACACACACACACGTACACACGTACACACACACACATGCCCACACACACATGCCCACACACACACATGTACACACACACATGCGCACATACACACATGTACACACACATGCACACACACACACCAATACACACGCACACACACACACACAGCAATGTCATATCCTCCCCCGTCCCTCGTTCCCATAGTAACATTAATCAGTCATCATCACACACGGCAAGCGTGGGCAGGTAATGTGTGTGTGTGCGTGAGTGTGTGTGAGTGCGTGTGCAACGTGGGCAGGTAGTGTGAGTGTGAGGTAGGGAGAGAGAGACCCTTATCAGCAAGTCAAAGCGTGTTTATGTACAGGCCACATAGAAGCAGCTGGAACTCTGAACTTAATCAAATCTCTGTTTACTTACATGGGTCTTCATCATCAACTATATAGTTAACTGTTTACTATATATTAACAGCAGTTCGAGCAGTAGACGGGTAAGTTAGCTGGTTGCACAGTACTGTAGTTACTGTGGTCACAGAAATGTATGTGCTTTAGCCAACTCCTTTGACATGGGTTGTGATTCTTCAAATGATGGTTATATGACTTCCTTTCACATTATGCTAGAGTAAAGAAGCTACTAGACCCATGAAATGAAGAGTCCTATATTTCAGATGCACTTCCTGTTACATCTACTTTAACTAGTACCCTAACCCAGCAGCTATCTACTGTAACTAGTATCCTAACCCAGCAGCTATCTACTGTAACTAGTATCCTAACCCAGCAGCTATCTACTGTAACTAGTATCCTAACCCACCAGCTATCTACTGTAACTAGTATCCTAACCCACCAGCTATCTACTGTAAATAGTACCCTAACCCAGCAGCTATCTACTGTAAATAGTACCCTAACCTAGCAGCTATCTACTGTAAATAGTACCCTAACCCAGCAGCTATCTACTGTAAATAGAACCCTAACCCACCAGATATCTACTGTAAATAGTACCCTAACCCAGCAGCTATCTACTGTAAATAGTACCCTAACCCAGCAGCTATCTACTGTAAATAGCACCCTAACCCAGCAGCTATCTACTGTAAATAGTACCCTAACCCACCAGCTTTCTTTTCCCTTCTACTGTCCCTCCTCTATCCTTCCAGTGTCTCTCATCCCTTAGCACTAAGGCAACAACAGAACAGAACAGAGGAGAGGAGAGGAACGACAGAACATGGAGAGGAGAGGAGGAAGGTTACATAAGATGTACCACTTGACCTTTGAAAGGCTGCAATTACAAACACACCACCCCCCCCCCCCAGACACACACACACACACACACACACACAATGCTCATGTTACTCCTCTCCTCCGCCATTCACACTGCCATGTTCAGCAGCTAGCTACTTCCCTATCCTCCGGATGAGATTTTTTAACTTTTAAATGTATGTCAAACCAAAAACAATTATTGAAAAGTTAAACAAAGCACTTATTCTATCAACTACCACTTAAAATTGTACAAAAATACAAAATTAGCATCTGCACTGTTCTTCAAGTAAATGTGTTTTTGTTAATTTTCTGTGGAAACTGTTAAAATGTGTCATTGTGCATAGACTTATGGTTTGTATAACTTCACAGTCATTGGGTTTTGTTTGGTATATATTTTAAAGTGAAAAGTCTCATCATCATTCTGTTAGCGTGGAATTGCCCCATAAAAGAGAACAAACTTTGGGGATTAAATAAATGGGATCTCGGAAAGTCATTGTACAGATGTGAGACATTTTGTCTGAAAAAAGAGATGTGTTATAGCCTCATTATGTTATTTGCTTTGTTCAGACGAGACTGCAATATTCCCCTGCTCAACAGAGAAGTAGCTGACTGGATGAGACAAATGTTCACTTCACTGATTTCTGTTCATTATCACCCCCTCTCCATGCATCACTCACCACACACACACACGCACACACGCACGCACGCACGCACGCACACAGACACAGACACGCACACAGGGACTTGACAAACAAAAGAGAGGAAATTTAAGATGGCACCAAGATACATCAAATATTGATAGGCTATTTCACTTTTTCCGATTTTCCTCAATCTACTGAAAAAGAATGATACTTCGGAAGATTACAGATAGGTTTTTCGCCCTCTGCTTCTGTCTTGATAGACTGTTTACAGACAGTGACAGACAACTGCATCAAATACCCTTCTGTGTAGAACTGCTAATGATGCAGGAGGGAACATGTTCACACTGTTAAAGTGCAATTTAACTTTCAAATAAAGAATATACAATCATTATATAGAAAACTCTAGAGATACATATATTAAGTGACTGAAGCTCATGCTCAACTATGGCAAAGAGAGCCTCAGCCAGCGGCAAAGAACACCATATGTTCCATTCAGTTTGCAAAGACACACAGCAGCACTCAACTATCCCCTATACACACACTCTCTCTCTCTCTCTCTCTCTCTCTCTCTCTCTCTCTCTCACTCACCGATGGTGAAGCTGAACCCATCGATGCTGAAAGTGGCGCTCCGGCACTTTTTAAATCCCTGCTTCTTGGAGCTCTTGGAGCTAGGCTCCGTCATCTTTCCTCAACTCCTCACTCTGTCACTGCACTTGTCTTGTATCAAAACTCCTCTATGCTGCCTGTTGTTCTCCCTCTCCTGTGTTAACCCTCTCCCTCCGTGGAGGTTCCGTGAGGAGAAGGGGTCTCCTCTCAGCCCGTCCCCCAGGAGAAGTGCTCTGCGCAGGGGTATCACCAGAGACTCTCTCCCCTGGGTAATGACGGTGGAGCCAGGTAGGTGTTGTAAGAGAGAGTTAGCGGATGGAGGCTACAGCGCTAACGGAGATGTGGCGACACTAGGGACGGAGCCTTAGTGTCATCCAGTCTCCCTGTTCACGCTTCCTTCAGGCCTGCTAAGAGCTCTTTAGGAGCCTATAACTCTAACTTTCTCTTTCCCTGTTTCTCCAGCTCTCTCTATGGCTCAACCATACTAAGCTCTCACCACAGCCACAGAGCAAACCATGTGGGAGAATAAAGAGGATATAAATCTCTCTCTCTCTCTCTCTTTCTCTCTCTCTCTCTCTCTCTCTGTCTCTCTCTCTCTCTGTCTCTCTCTCTCTTTCTCTCTCACTCTCTCTCTCCCCCCCGCGGTAATCTCTATGACCCTCCACACTGTTCTGCTCCAGCAGCAGTTGATTAGTCCCTTTCTCTGTCACCCCTCCCCTTCTCTCTCTCTCTCTCTCCCTCCCTTTTTCTCTCTCAACATCCTTGCATGAAGTTGTTATCAGATGTGTGCATGTTTCACTTCACCCTGTTGTAGGTTTGCAAATATTGACGTTTTTCTTGCTGTGTCCATGTGTGCATTCATGTGTATCTGTGTGTATTTGTGCATGAGTGCCTGTGTATGTTTATTTGTGTGGGTTTGCATTATTCCCTTGTTGCTGACCCACCAAAATATTAACTTTGCCTCTAAGAACACTGTCATAGCAGACATAGGAGACTTGAATGCATGCACAGGCACACATACACACACATACACACACATACTGCTCTTTTGCTGTGCAGGGGCACAGACATGATTACTCTTTGATGCATTTTCACGCCACTTAGTCAAATAGGTTTGCAGGTGCATAGCTCCTTTTACATACATCGGGAGTTACCTTACCGATGGGCAAGGTTCTGTCAACTGGGCTACATCCCATTAATATATCAACTGCTACGCTGTATCTTGATTAAGTGCAATGAGTGGCTAGGCTCTTGGGGAAGAGATCTTGTACACTGGGCCTGTGCTATTATTGTCTAGTATACTGATTACATTGAAGAAGTACTTAAAAAAGACTGCCGACTGTACAACAATGAAATGTTTTAGTAAAGACTATTTCCTAGACATCCATAATGTAAACACATAGTCTGCACCACTCCTCACTACTGTTCTTCTAGTGCCATGTCTGATTTCCTGTTTCACCAATTATTTCTGAAACGGTGTCGTTGTTCACAGGCATCAATAGAGACTACAGCCTCACAAAAAATACTGTTCATCAGCCGTTGGAGACATAGCACAGACATTCGCCTCAAGGTCTCTCTTTCAACACAGAACAAAATGATCTATTATACAATATATCCCTTAGTAACCGCACAGAACCCTTCATTTCACTTCCATTGACATGGTCACATCTCAACATATATTACTGTGATATAGCGGGAGGTAGGAGATCTCAGAGGAGAGCGTTGTTCTCACGCTATAGGCTGGTTTTCACAGTCCGTTGTCAGCTTGAATAACTAATAGGGAATACTAATGACGTGGTCCAGTGATAGTTTAGTTGAATTGAATGTGTCGACGTAAAAGATACCCCACATGGACACGTTCAGACAGTGCAGTTTCCTCAGAACCAAGCATTTCTTGTAACCATCCCCACAGAGTGAGTGAAGGTGAGAAGTACAGGTGAAACCACAGTACGTCGCCATTCTATATCTAGTCTCTTAAACACCTGTCTCGTGGCACCTGTGAAACTTAATCCACACCTTTATCTCAGAGAGAGGCCAGTTAAGACAGAGGGTTTAACTGCATATGTGATAATGGGGCATGCACTTTCATCTACAATTGAGAACAGCCAGAACAGATTTGAATTGTAATGAACAAAAACATTAAATTCACATTCCTGAAGTCTGCATGCCAATTGCGTGCTCTCTCAAAACTTGAGACATCTGTGGCATTGTGCTGTGTGGCAAAACTGCACATTTTAGAGTGGCCTTTTATTGTCCCCAGCACAAGGTGCACCTGTGTAATGATCACACTGTTTAATCAGATTCTTGATATGCCACACCTGTCAGGTGGATGGATTATATCGGCAAAGGAGAAATGTTCACTAACAGGGATGTAAACAAATTTGTGTACAACATTTGAGAGAAATACGCTTTTTGTACATATGAAAAATGTCTGGGATCTTTTATTTCAGCTCATGAAAATATGGTCCAACCTCTTTTTAACTGAAGGACAAAAATATAAAATGGCTCATCAAATTTAAATGCAGTTCATGAATGTTGCAATAAAGCACACAAACCACAGGTGTCTAGAACAAGGACCATTAACTAATGCTTGGCACAGCTGACCCAGCACACCCCCTGCTTTTACAGAGAACAGGCTTTGGGCCTCCTCCTACTCATGCTTACAGTATATGGATCTATGCCAAGTGATAGTTCTGATATACTACATATCCTAAACATACATAATTCACAAAACACACTATGACACCTTAGACTATGAGCTATTTCCAGTAGCAAATGCTGCTATCACTACTCTGAAGCCAATCAGCAGAGTTCACAAGCATAGTTTTTAGTCAACTGATCATCAAATCTGGGTTTGAATATTATTTCAAATATCTCAATTACTTTCACATACATATTCAGATATTTGTTATTTGAAAAGACAAGTAGTTGAATATTGGCATGTATTTTAAAATACTAAAATACACAATGTATTTTCAAATACATATAAAATACTCCCATGCATTTTAAGAGTATTTGAAATAACGTTTTCCAATAGAAGTAGTTAATTTCAGGCCACATTATTTGAAAATACTTTCAAATACACAGAAAGTTCATATTTAAATAACAAAGCACATGTTTTGGGTCTTGTGATCATGCATCTTCAATTTTTTTTAAAGTTGTTTGTGCCTCTTGGAAAAGGAGATGTAATGCATTGTGAAACATGCATCATTTGTAGAATTCTAATACTGTGATATGCTCCTCTTAACACTTAATTCTGATAAACAGCAGTCGAATAATTCATACCATTCAACTTCTCTTAATCATACCATTCACCAACCACTCCATCACTGTTCTCAGAAACCCTTCCACAAACTGAAACAAATACTAGTAAACAATAATATAAAGAAGGGATGCACAACTTTGATGGGGGTGGGGACCACAAAACAATGTAACTCATCATGAGGGGCCGCAATGCCCCTTTTTTGTGCAGTTTCCTGCAATTCTACACATTTTGCCATAGGGTGGAGGCAAATGTTTGCAGTTCTTTACATGATAACTGACGATCTATGGGCCCCACCCCGGTCGGTAATTTGACCATGCTTACTACAAGTTTAGATATAGCTGGCCGCTAGACTGACTTACCAATCTAAAGAAAGTTTAGTTGACATGGGCTAACTGAGGGCCTGCTGATGCACAACTACATTTCCAAATTGCACCTTGTGTATTCTATTCTTCTGACTCTCAACAGTAAGTTGAGATCCCGACTGAGTTCCTAAAAACTAGAAATTGGTCCGCGGGCCTACAAAAAGGGCAGTTGCCCATCCCTGATCGAAAGAGCCCAGGTAAATAAAACACCAACTGTCATCCATCCACCCATCCCCCGCTCCACAGCAGAGGAAGAAGGAGTAATGGTAGAGAGAGAAAAAAGGAACAAGTTCCAGGCAGCTAGCTTGACCATTCAGCAGCGCTAACTTTTTCTCCGAATGAGTAGGAGTGGGAACACAAAGGCAACTCTCACCATTCAATCCTGTGCCTCTCGCTTGCTGCTTATTGAATAGGCCAGGGTTCTTCAACACTACTGTACATCCTGTGCCTCTCGCTTGCTGCTTATTGAATAGGCCAGGGTTCTTCAACACTACTGTACATCCTGTGCCTCTCGCTTGCTGCTTATTGAATAGGCCAGGGTTCTTCAACACTACTGTACATCCTGTGCCTCTCGCTTGCTGCTTATTGAATAGGCCAGGGTCCTTCAACACTACTGTACATCCTGTGCCTCTCGCTTGCTGCTTATTGAATAGGCCAGGGTCCTTCAACACTACTGTACATCCTGTGCCTCTCGCTTGCTGCTTATTGAATAGGCCAGGGTCCTTCAACACTACTGTACATCCTGTGCCTCTCGCTTGCTGCTTATTGAATAGGCCAGGGTTCTTCAACACTACTGTACATCCTGTGCCTCTCGCTTGCTGCTTATTGAATAGGCCAGGGTTCTTCAACACTACTGTACATCCTGTGCCTCTCGCTTGCTGCTTATTGAATAGGCCAGGGTTCTTCAACACTACTGTACATCCTGTGCCTCTCGCTTGCTGCTTATTGAATAGGCCAGGGTCCTTCAACACTACTGTACTGCCTCCTGGGTGATCTCTCTCTCGCTCGCTAACTCTCTCAGCTCGGGTTGCCATAGGAACCGTGTGTTCAGTTAGCTAGTACACCACACAGGTAAGAATGACAATCTTTAAAAGCTAAATTAGGATGGAGGCTTGGCTGAATCAGTATTTAATACATTAGAACATTGATAACAGTGAACAGTGCTGGTTAACGTACACAGGGTATTGTACGTACAAACAGTATAGGGTTAGTGTGAGACCAAAAAATGGAACGGGATTACTTTAATATGGAATTAACAACCAAGTGGGTTAAATCCTATTTATTAAAGGACTCTGTAGACACAGTTTTGCTCTCTTCTAAGTGGAGGGGGAGAGAAACAGTATGAGGAGTGCTTAGTGTCCTTTTACCTTTAAGTACAGGCTGTGTAGAAAGAGAGAGAGAGAGAGAGAGAGAGAGAGAGAGAGAGAGAGAGAGAGAGAGAGAGAGAGAGAGGGAGAGAGAGAGAGAGAGAGAGAGAGAGAGAGAGAGAGAGAGAGAGAGAGAGAGAGAGAGAGAGAGAGAGAGAGAGAGAGAGAGAGGAGGTGAAGGATCTATCTTGTCAGAACAATAATGTAAACCCGAAGACAAATTGTTTTCTCTGACACCAGCTCTCAACCATACGTCACTTACAATAGCTTGACAGTTGCTTTTCCGACAGAGTGGTGCCATAGCAATTAGTTCAGTACTTAACGCTTCAATTTATGCTCCAGAACTTTTCATTTCATTTCAGCCATTCGTTTTGAAAGTGGTGCTCACAAGCCAAGATGGGTCGCTGTTTTGTGTGTACAATGTCATCCAATTGTGTACTATGTCATCCATTTAGTTTGATATGTTACACCCTGCATACATTGTAATTGTTTTGCAATTTGTATGATACTGTATGTTAAGGAATTTGAATTTGTTGCGGTTTTGAACCCGGACTGCATCTTTAAGATTCAAAACATGACCTGTATGTAAAATTAGTGTATTTACACGTTTTTCTTGTAATTGCAATTAGGTCTTACCATAGAGAGAGAGAGAGAGAGAGAGAGAGAGAGAGAGAGAGAGAGAGAGAGAGAGAGAGAGAGAGAGAGAGAGAGAGAGAGAGAAGCGGTGAAGTGATCTGGCTACTCCTTCAATAACAAAAGGGCCAAAGTGTGTAAAGGATGACTTGCTTGGATGACTTGAGTTTAATTGGTCATTTCTGTTGTGAAGAAAAAACATAACTTCCTCTGTCCAGTGTCTGTGTTCTTTTGTCCTTAATCTTTTCTTTTTCTTGGCCAGTCTGAGATATGTTTTTTTCTTTGCAACTCTGCCTAGAAGGCCAGCATCCCAGAGCCGCCTCTTCACTGTTGATGTTGAGACTGGTGTTTTGCGGGTACTATTTAATGAAGCTGTCAGTTGAGGACTTGTGAGGCATCTGTTTCTCAAACTAGACACTCTAATGTTATTGTCCTCTTGCTCTGTTGTGCACCAGGGCCTCCCACTCCTCTTTCTATTCTGGTTAGAGCCAGTTTGCGCTGTTCTGTGAAGGGAGTAGTATACAGCATTGTACGAGATCTTCAGTTTCTTGGCAATTTCTCGCATGGAATAGCCTTCATTTCTCAGAACAAGAATAGACTGACAAGTTTAAGAAGAAATGTATTTGTTTCTGGCCATTTTGAGCCTGTAATCGAACCCACAAATGCTGATGCTCCAGATACTCAACTAGTCTAAAGAAGGCCAGTTTTATTGCTTCTTTAATCAGCTGTGCTAACATAATTGCAAAAAGGGTTTTCTAATGATCAATTAGCCTTTTAAAATGATAAACTTGGCTTAGCTAACACAACGTGCCATTGGAACACAGAAGTGATGGTTGCTGATAATGGGCCTCTGTACGCCTATGTAGATATTCCATAAAAAATCAGCCGTTCAAACTTTTGAACGGTGGTGTACATCCCTCTCTTTCCTCTCTCTCTTTCTCTGTCTCTCTATCCCTCTCCCTCTGATTTGGATTTCGGAGAGTGAGAGCAGTACTAAATGCAGGGTAATGTCTCTTGTCAATGTCACTACCAGGGGTTTATTCAAGAGGTTGAATCACATGATCTATATTCAAATATTTTCCCTCTGCATTGCAATATTGAATATTATTTTCCTTCTATGGTTCATTTTCCTCTCAGAGTAATACCTACCGCACAGTCATTTATGTTTAAATATTGAATTTCACAGTGGTTCTGTAGCCAGGGGGAGTTTGACAGAGAACTCACTAGTGTAGTGCAGTACACTCAGCATCACAAGGCTTTCCCCTACCAGATGCCCAGAGCATCGGCCTGACCGTCACCTTTAACCTCTAACCCCTGACCGACGTCCACTCCACAGCGTGGACGCAACACACTTGACTAGGGGATATACTGTATATGTTCTTATTGTTCCTGAGTTTGCATGCTAGTGGCCTTAAGGTATCTCTTAGAATCATGTCATAAGGAATAGCCCATGACGTTGTAAAATGATAGACAAGTGGATACGCTGCTGTAACAGTAGGGGAGAGTGGGGTAAGTTGAGACATTTTTACATTCAGCATCACTCCATCAAGGGAAATATAGTATTCTTTCTAACAAATATATCGACATACATTTCAGGATATTGTGTATCCCTGGAAATAATAAAAATGAATGTTAATATTACATTTTTGAAAACATAGCATGTCCTAAAAAAAGTGGTCTCTTGGCACAGGTTACCCTGGGTATTGGATAAAGTTGAGTTACGGAACAGGGTCAATTAAGCCGACTATACATTCCTGTAATGAATAAAATATTACCAGTACCTTTTTAAAACCATGTCTGTCTTTATTTCCCAAACACAATCACAGCTGCTGTTTTGTCTTTTAATTATTTTAAGCATCATTAAAACACAGGTTTAACACCTAACAAATACTTTGTACTTTTTTTTACACTTTTAACATTAGCCAGGCTCTGTTGTTACTTTATTTTCCAGCGATAATGCCTTGCATTACACCTGGGAAGAAAACACTCAACTTACCCCATAGCCATTGGCTCAACTTACCCCAAGGCAAACGTTTCAACTATTTAGCCAAAACATCTACAAGGAAGGGAAGGGGGATACTAGTCAGTTGTACAACTGAATGCATTCAACAGAAATGTCTCTTCCTCATTTAACCCAACCCCTCTGAATCAGAGAGGAGCGGAGGGCTGCCTTAATCAACATCCACGTCTTTGGCGCCCGGGGAACAGTGGGTTAACTGCCTTGCTCCTTGTCAGCTCAGGGATTCGATCCAGCAACCTTTCGGTTACTGGCCCAACGCTCATACCCGCCTTTCATGCTAGGTTTAGGACCTCATATTGAAGCTTAATGAGACCCCAACTAATGTATAGAACAACCTTAAAACAATCTACTTTGGTTTAGATACAAGCATCATGAAACCTGTAACACAATAGATTATTTTGACTTGGTTTTTTTGGACTTAACTTGCTCACCACTTTTTCAATATGGTTTCTTCCATCACAAACTCCCCTATAAGACAGAAAAACGGTGTCCTGCAGTTCACCTTATACACCACTAGAGAGCACTCTTTCCTCTCAAAAGGAAGGCACTGGAGCGACTGAAACCTGGCTTCATGAGCTATGCCCACAATAACAAAGTACCATCTCATGGAAAAGACTACCACACAGTGGCAGCTACTTGAACAGATTATGCTCTGATAGAATGGAGCTCAGATGTGAATATTTATATGTGTCTGCCAGTCCAGGGAGGTCTTTCAGATAAGGCTTCCCCTGTCACACACAGCCTCTCCTCCTCTTGGCATAGAATACCATGGGGCACAGATGTTATCCAAAACAGGATCTCAATCATGTGGAATGGGAGAATCAAGTTTTGCATCAACCAAGAACAGCATTCTAACCCATTGTTGGAAGCTGAAGATGCATTTCAAATCATAAAGCGATCCTAGATCAGCATTGCTACTGTGAAACGCTTTGTCAATACGAGCCCTGGTCTAAAACGCAACATCATATTGGTGATCAGCCAATTATCAGCCTGAAAACTTCACCCTGACACGTTTTTGAAAAAAGGTCAATTGTCACAGAAGCTGATGTTTTTCTCAAAACATTGCATTCAATGGGAAAAGATGAGTGTCTAAGGGTTGACGTTTTTCTCAATACATTACTGTCAATGGGTTAGGGTTGAGCCTAGACGTGAAGATGAAGCAAGGGTTAGGATTGAGGCTAGGATTAGGGTTAAACTGGGATGTGGCCATGAAGGGTTAGGGTTAGGACTACGGTTAGGGTTGAGCTGGGAGTGGACATAAAACTAGGATTCAGGTTAGGGCTTCAACCCTAGGCATAACCCTGACCTTAATCCAATAAACAATGAATGATTTTTCCCCTCCCCCACTACATGGCAGAAAGGTAGGCCTCACTTGAAGCCTGACCTAGCATTAGAGTTAGGGTTGAGAGGGGAGTTGATATGAAGCTAGGGTTAGGTTTAGGGCCTCAACCCTTGACATTAATTTTCCCCTCCCTCCACTACGTGGCTGAAAGGTAGGCTTCACTTGAAGACTAACCTAGAGTTATTGTGCTTTTGAATGACATCGGCAGAACGGTTGCCAAAATTCACGAATGGGATCATGCTCCCGATGAACGCAAGCCAACCTCTGACCATGTGAAATTAACTCTTCACATTGAAAATTTGGTCCCACAGAGAACAGGGCTTTTCTTCCATGGAAAAGCATTACCTACAGCCCTCACATAACCATGATGACGCCGCCGTTGACTGCGATTGAAGTAACTAACCGTCCTTGCAAACAACCAATCGTGACCTTATAGCGATGCTCTGTGTTGAGGTTCAGCTTCCTGCGGCAACGGGAACATGGTCCATCATTCTCTCCCTGCACTGTCTGAAATCCCCATGAGACTGTATATAGAATTTCAGCTTCCTGCGATTACAGGAAGTGACTTAATTGGGAGTCATAGGGTCGAAGGACTAAAAGTATTTAATCTTCCCAAATTCTACATATTTGTATCCGGGGAACCCGAAGTCAATCAACCCAAAAGCATTTAGGACCTCCATTGGTACACAATGGTCATGCAGTTCTAGAAATTAAGAGCCTTGTTATGAATTAATAAATGAATGGTCATTTTATTAGATTGAGTTGAAACTTGAAAGTGTCTGTTCCTGTCTGTCTGCCTGTCTGTCTGTCTGCTTGCCTAACTGCCTGCCTGTCTACCTGCCTGTCTGTCCCTGTTTGTCTGTCTGTGTCTGCCTGTCTGATTAAAGGAAGTGGGTCATAGGGGCAGTTTCAAAGGGTTTAAAAGGTTTAATCTTCCCAAATATTTGTGACCGGGACACCGTCATGAAAACATGAAAACAATGGCACAATGGCATTTCAGTTCTAGAAACTAAGAGCCTTGTTATACCTTTTTTAATTAATTCTGATGAGGATATTGGTCCAATGTTTTTAGATTGATTTGAAACTATCTGTGTCTGCCTACCTGTCTGTCTGTCTGCCTGCCTGCCTGCCTGCCTGCCTGCCTGCCTGCCTGCCTGCCTGCCTGCCTGCCTGCCTGTCTGTCTGTCTGTCTGCCTGCCTACCTGTCTGACTGCCTGTCTGTCTGTCTGCCTGCCTACCTGCCTGCCTGCCTGCCTGCCTGACTGTCTGTCTGTTTCTGTCTGTCTGTCGGCCTGTCTGGGAGAGAGAGGAGGGAGAAGGAGAGGGAGAGAGAGATGAAAGGAGAGTGAGAGAGAGATGAAAGGAGAGGGAGAGAGAGATGAGAGGAGAGGGAGAGAGAGATGAGAGGAGAGGAAGGCAGGGAAAAGAGAGAGAGGAAATGGGGAAATAGGATAAATAAAAAGGGGAGAGTGAGGAAAGAGGGATGGGGAGAGAGAGGAGGGAGATGGTGAAGGAGGGGAGAGAGAGAGAGGGGGAGATGGTGAAGGAGGGATGGGGAGAGAGGAGAGAGAGAGGGGGAGATGGTGAAGGAGGGGAGAGAGAGAGAGGGGGAGATGGTGAAGGAGGGAAGAGAGAGAGAGGGGGAAATGGTGAAGGAGGGATGGGGAGAGAGGAGAGAGAGAGGGGGAGATGGTGAAGGAGGGATGGGGAGAGAGGAGAGAGAGAGGGGGAGATGGTGAAGGAGGGATGGGGAGAGAGGAGAGAGAGAGGGGGAGATGGTGAAGGAGGGATGGGGAGAGAGGAGAGAGAGAGAGGGGGAGATGGTGAATGGAGATGGTGAAGGAGGGATGGGGAGAGAGGAGAGAGAGGGAGATGGTGAAGGAGGGATGGGGAGAGAGGAGAGAGAGAGGGGGAGATGGTGAAGGAGTGATGGGGAGAGATGCGAGAGAGAGAGGGGGAGATTTTGAAGGGAGATAGTGAAGGAGGGATGGGGAGAGAGGAGAGAGAGAGAGGGAGATGGTGAAGGAGGGATGGGGAGAGAGAGGAGGGAGATGGTGAAGGAGAGATGGGGAGAGAGAGGAGGGAGATGGTGAAGGAGGGATGGGGAGAGAGAGTGCGAGAGAGAGATGAGAGGAGGGGGGTTGGGAGGGAAAGAAGGAGGGAGAGAGAATAGAGGGGAGGAGGGAGAGAGAATAGAGGGGAGGGGGAGTGAGGGAGGGGAGAGAGGGTACAGTGAGACGGAAAGGGTGAGAGAGAGGGTGGAGGGAGTGAAAGAAGTGGGAGGGAGAGAGAAGAGAATGAGGGGGGATAAAAAGGAGGTATAGAATAAGAGAGAGACAGACATTAGATAAACGAGAAAAACGTCAACCCTGTGACACATCTTTTGCCCTTGACTGCAAGGTACTGAGAAAAACATCAGTCCAGTGACATTCATATTTTCCCATTGACAGCAATGTATTTTGAGAAATGTTTTACCTTTTAGCAAAAACATGCCAGGATTACGTTTTCCTATAATATCATGTTGCGGCGATACCATGTTTTGGTACTATTTTCAATTTATATACAGTATTTTTGTAACATTCATTACTGTATGTTACATTAAACACCATAGTCATATGCTGATCTGTAGTGATCTACAGTATCTTATCACTATGTGACTAGTCTGAAGCTACTCTCCTGCTGGCTAAACTGCCATGTTCCTAATACACAGTGTGTGACTTTTCACCCCATTACACATGAAACGCCCCACATGAAACACCCCACCATTTAGCCAGGATTAGCATGTAAACAAGTAGGTTTGTGACAATCTAATTTGCAGTCATCAAACTGCTATTGGAGTAATACATGTAATTCAGCACATTACCATTTCCTGTTTACGAGAATGGTTCCTCAGTGCACAGGCTCATGGGTACATGCTCAAACCTTGCACAGCAGGGATCAGATCATAGTCCAGTAGACAAGCTTGGAAATAGTTTGATTTGGTATAGAAGTTGAAAATTGGCACACTTGTATAATTTTTCATGCTGAGCAAAAGCTGATATAGTGCCATTTCAGCAAAGCCCCTGGTCGACCTGTAGTGCCCCCTATAGGTCAATTGTGAAAATGACCTTTGTTTTGTCCTTTGTGTTCATAACAATTATGAAAAAAATATCAGAAATCGCAGTAAAATGTTGAAATATTCACTTTCAAAGTGGTGTATTAAATGCAAAGTTACCTTTGATACTCTAAAAATATGTGTTCCCTGACATCTACTGATTAAAATGATATGTAATATGATAATATTTACTGTGTCACTTATAATAAATGTGACAGGAAACCTGCTCTGTACACGTTACAGTAGCTAGAATCCCATATGAATGCATTATGTCCAGCAGGGACAGAGGTAACCCATTTTAGCAAAATCCCTTTATGATGAGACCACCACAACTTTTCCAAAAAGACAGGATATGTCTCAATAAAGATGTCCAGCTATAGCACCAATGCATATTAAACCTATTACACTCTAGGGCAGCAGTTTTCCTAAATGGCCACTAACCAGCTCCATGAGGCCAAATAGGACAGGTTTCTATTTGAAAATAAATAATAGTTACATAATGCCCAATGTGTCACGATCGGGTGTAGGAATAGACCAAGGCGCAGCGCAGTGAAAGTTCGACATTGTATTTAATAATAAAGATACTCAATGTGAACTACATAAACAACAACGTACAGACAAACGGGAACACTACTTACATCGATGACATTCGACAATGAACCACACAATGGTGTGGGACATACAAACTAAAGTAGGATCCCTAATTAGAGACAATGCAATGCAGCTGCCTCTAATTAGGGATCCAACACAAAACACAACACAGAAATAGAACTCATAGAACTGTCAGACTCTGACCATAGAATTATAGAGAAGCAATAGGCTTCTCTATGGCCAGAGCCTGACAGTACCCCCCCCCCCCCCCCTCAAAGGCGCGGACTCCTGGCCGCAAGAACTAAACACAATTACATGAGGGAAGGGTTAGTGAGGGGAAAAAGAAAACAATACTAATCGCAGGTGGCGGTTCCAGCCCCGGCGAAGTTGACAGCTTCCTCCCTGGTTCCATTCTGGTGAGCGGACCCGGACTGGGCACCGGTGTGGCGAACGGCTCCGGCCATGGAGCAGGGCAGACAACCGGGCTCGGACTGGGCACCGGTGGAGTAGGCGACTCTGGCTCTGGAGCGGGGCAGATAACCGGGCCAGGACTGGGCAACGGTGTGGCAGGCGACTCTGGCCATTTAGAGGGGCAGACAACCGGTCCTGGAATGGGCACCAGGGGGGCAAACGACTCAGGCCATGGAGCGGGGCAATTAACCGGGCCAGGACTGGGCACCGGTGTGGCAGGCGACTCCGGCCATGGAGCGTGGCAGACAACTGGTCTTGGAATGGACATCGGTGGGTTAGGCGGCTCCAGGCTGTGGACCATCACGGGAGGCTCCGGACTGTGGACCATCACGGGAGGCTCCGGGCTGTGGACCATCACGGGAGGCTCCGTGCGTGGAGCCGGCACAGGTGGCACCGGACTGGTGACACGCACCTCAGGGCGAGTGTGGGGAGCGGGCACGGGACGTACCGGACTGGAGAAGCGCACTGGAGGCCTAGTGCGTGGAGCCGGTACTGGAGGCACCTGGCTGGGCGCACGCACTGGAGGTCGGGTGCGGGGAGTCGGCACGGGACGTACCGGACTGGAGAAGCGCACTGGAGGCCTAGTGCGTGGAGCCGGTACTGGAGGCACCTGGCTGGGCGCACGCACTGGAGGTCGGGTGCGGGGAGTCGGCACGGGACGTACCGGACTGGAGAAGCGCACTGGAGGCCTAGTGCGTGGAGCCGGTACTGGAGGCACCTGGCTGGGCGCACGCACTGGAGGTCGGGTGCGGGGAGTCGGCACGGGACGTACCGGACTGGAGAGGCGCACTGGAGGCCTGGTGCGTGGAGCCGGCACAGGTGGCACCGGACTGGTGACACGCACCTCAGGGCGAGCGCGGGGAGCGGGCACTGGACGTACCGGACTGGGCACCGGTGGATCGGACTGCTCTGGCACTGGAGTGTAGCAGGCGGCCGGACCCGGACTAGGCACCGGTGGGAAGGACTGCTCTGGCACTGGAGTGGAGCAGGCGGCCGGACCCGGACTAGGCACCGGTGGAGCGGACTGCTCTGGCACTGGAGTGGAGCAGACGGCCGGACCCGGACTGGGCACCTGTGGAGCGGACTGCTCTGGCACTGGAGTGGAGCAGACGGCCGGACCCGGACTGAGCACCGGTGGAGTGGACTGTTCTGGCACTGGAGTGGAGCAGACGGCCGGACCCGGACTGGGCACCGGTGGAGTGGACTGCTCTGGCACTGGAGCCCTGATGCGTGGAGCCGGCATAGGTTGCACCGGATTGGCGACACGCACTTCAGGGCGAATGCAGGAAGCCGGCATGGGACATACCGTAATGGAGAGGCGCACTGGAGACTCGGCGTGGGATGTTGGCACCGAACAACCCGGACTGGGGATGCACACCGTGGGCACCTTTAACTCCAGCTCCTTCCTTTCGCTCTCGCACTCCTCACAATTTCGCCTACACAGCTCCATAATACTCCTATAAACTCCCATCAGGTATGCCTCTTCGTCCTTTCTCTCCGTATTCCACATGGGGAGTAGTACTGGCGCGTCTTCTTCGCGGCCAGACCACCCCCATAGCCCCCCCACTTAAATTTTCTTGGGGTTGCCTACGGGCTCCTTTTTCTCCTGCTCCCCGATTACGACGCTGTCCTCTCTTCTCCTTTTCTCCCGAATTGCGCTGGTCTAGGAATAGACCAAGGCGCAGCGCAGTGATAGTTCGACATTGTATTTAATAATAAAGATACTCAATGTGAACTACATAAACGACAAACGGGAACACTACTTACATCGATGACATTCGACAATGAACCACACAATGGTGTGGGACATACAAACTAAAGTAGGATCCCTAATTAGAGACAATGCAATGCAGCTGCCTCTAATTAGGGATCCAACACAAAACACAACACAGAAATAGAACTCATAGAACTGTCAGACTCTGACCATAGAATTATAGAGAAGCAATAGGCTTCTCTATGGCCAGAGCCTGACACGATGATGGCTTAAAATGGTGTTGAGATCACAATACAATGCCCCAAATATGCCATATATGTATACTTTAAAAATGTTGCAGAAAAGTGGCAGAAAACTGTCCCAAGATTTCTCCCTAATTTCAATTTGTTTTATAAGTGTTACCTGAAGTCTACTGCTTATAATGATACATAATATGATGTTATATACTGTGTCACTTTAACTTATTAGAAATGTGCTAGCGAACCTGCTCTGTACACGTCACTCTAGGTAAAATCCCATAGGAATGCATTGTATCCAGCAGGGAGACACAGTGACCCATTTTAACAAAATGCTGTTATGATGAGACTACAAAACGTTTCCAAAAAGGCAAGATATGTCTAGCTACAGATGTCTAGCTACAGTGTCAAATGTAGATTCTTATCCACAAGTATCACTCAATATTTTGTGATCACTATGTGGGTACTGAAATGTGATGTGCTGAAGGGGAAATCTGTGAGTGATTCATCCCTTTTTTCACTTTAAAATTACTGATATTTAGCTATTCCTTCTTGAAGAATATAACTTTTCTATATTCTTATATTAAATGTATGTAGTTCTGTCCTTGAGCTTATTATTGTTCTGTATTATGTCATGTTTTTTTTTTGTGTGGACACCAGGATGACTAGCTGCTGCTTCTTCAACAGCTAACTGGGATCTTAATAAAATAACAAAAAAACTTCTACATGTTATGAACTTAATTCAAATGTAGTATCCCAACAGAACCCAAAATATAAGCTTGTTTAACGCAATGTAATTATAAACAAAAACTGTATAGGCTCAAAAAAAATAGTGTTCCTTGAATTCATGTGTTATTCAATGCATTTTTATTGGCTTATAGCAATAAGGCCAGAAATAAATGTTTCATCAAATATCTTTCAATATTTTTTTTGATACATCAAGGAATCTTAAAATTCAAAATCAAATAGCAAAATGATCATTGGTATGACCTTAAATCTTTAAAAACAATCCATATACACAAAAATTATACAAAAATACAAATAAATATCCCCCCCGTGATTAAGTCTTCTTCAGGCCCTCTGGTTTGATGCTAAAATTGAGTGTGAAACAACTAACCAGATGATGATGGATTTCTGTGTAATTACAATCCTCTACAATCTATCCTCCCTACTGGGCGTAAAACATCCACTTCCTGCAATTGTTCAACTGACTATATTGTGCAATACCCGAGAAAAGAACATGATTTGTTGGATAAATTACCTACAGTATTTGGAAGTGTACTCCCTGTTTTCACTGTTCATATACAGTATAATCTGTCAATCTTTATATAATTACCAACATTATACTTCATCTCTATGGCAACAGCCCCATGCTGTGAATACAGTATGCTCTTGGGGCTATAGCCTACAGGAGATACTTGAGAGAATACAGGCACACAGCACCACACCTCAAGGCCCCTTTCCCTGCACTGAGGTTCCAAGGGAAGCATTAACGTAACCTTGGTGAGAACATCATGGGGGACAGATCAGTGATATTTTGGTGTTTGTCTTGGGAGGCAGCAGGACGCTAGAGCTGTTTTTAAAACTGGAAACCTTCCATGAAAAGGAGATTAAGAGTCTGTTGAATTTTGCCCCATCATTGCTTTTGTTTTTTAGATCAGCTTTAATATTGCAAAGTTTGTTGTCATGTTTATTGGGCAGAGTCCACAACTACAACATCAACATAACAACCAGATTTTTTACATAGCGTACACATCTATAACACTTTAGTTTAAGCTTGTTAACATATTCTCGTTGTCCAATATTAACATCTCATTCCGAAATTAGACTCAAAAGGTGCTGAACCTGGACTGATCTGTGCGGTTCACACCATTGATTCTTGCCTTTTCTCAGAATGGATGTGTTCATTTATGTCATGTTCTTAGTTAGAGTGGTGGTAACACAGACAGAATTTAGTAGACACCCTTCCTTTTCATCCAAAAAACAAAGGGGTTCACGGGAGAAATGCATATTTCACAGTGACAAGAAGGGCAGGATTTGACAGTTCTTTTCATGAATAATGCAATACTCATGTACCAAAATACAACATTACAGAGAGGCAAGACAACCGATTCGTAATCATTATGCATAAATGCGTTCTGAATGTTTTTTAGCTTACCGTTAAAACTCTCCGACACAGTCTCTAGAACCCTGGCGACTCCTCTACTGTCCTGTGAGTTCAGCACCTCGGACAGCGACTCCCGCGTGCTCTGCCCACTTCTCTGACACTGGAGCATGGTTGTTCGAAGACTTCTCCGCTTGCTCCCGCTCCGGACGGACTGGCTTTGCTCGGGCTCTACTGGTGAAGACACCTGCACGATGGTTTTGCTTGTTTTTGTCAAGGCCGAGGTAACGGAGCCCATGGCAGCAGTGTTAACTTTATATAGTTGTTTGTGGAATCTAGCCTAATAAGTCAACCGGTCGCCTATTTTCCAAAAAAGTCTGACGAGACTATTTACTTTTCAATTGTCATGCCAAAACTTCCTGTTCAACTCATGAGACCAAACTAACTGAGTTTTAGTCAGACAGACTATTCTGTTGACTGACTATTTGTTTTAATTCAACAGTCAATTAATGTAGTCTAGTCTATAGCCTAATGACTAAAGTTCTCCATCGGTTTTCCACATACAACTCCCTAGGGGAAGGGACTGACGCAAGCAGAATCGTTCAAAGTTCGGTTAAAACCTCCACAAGATGACGTTCAATGATTACTCTCTAGTCACATTTCCATCGAATTAGCGACAGAATTTCATGCGAATATTAAAAAAAATCCACATAAAACGTATTTGCATTTTCCCACCAGAGATGTGTTTCCATCAAATTAGCATGCTGTGGATAAACGTCTGTGCATGATGAAGTAATGGCCATAAAATACATTTTGCAGTTAAATTCCCATGTAACTATACTGAATACAAAAATACAAGTTAAATGGGTTTCCATCGCATTTTCAACTCTACTGGTGGTTTAGTCCACCAAAAATTGCGTCATATAGCAAACGTGCCAACTCTGGTTTTAGCACATGCGCTCTAGCCAACAGATTGGCTACCTACAGTAGTACATGCATAGCCACGGGAAGTAGGGGTGCTGCAACACCCCCTGAAAAATTGTAATAAAAAAATAATAAAATGTAAAATTAGTTAGCAGACCGATATAGTCGCCTGTAGCATGGGGGATTTTTTTTTTGCCTCCAAACTATGCGCGCAAACTACTATGAGTACATGATGATATTATTATGGATTATTTTATTTGTCAAATGACAGCCAAGCATCGTTCATCATGTAACTAGAATAAGACCCTCGTTATCTATTGGAAAGCAGCATCAAGCTCATCACCATACACTTTCACCACCCTGTGAAGTTCATCATAACTTATTTCATGTGTAGCCAAATAAACTGCATGCTTTCCAGAGTCGTAGTGGGAGGACCACACAACATATCACTTCAATATGATGGTTATTATATCAATATTTGGGTATAAATGCATTTCCACTGCCATTTCTCGTATAATTAATCTATTTTACCTATTTTCTGGTAAGTACTTCTTCTTCCTGTAAAATACAAACATTCTTTTCTCACTATTGTGACCAATGGGATTAAACTAACAGAAAGCACAGTACTGCATTGTCTAACGCCAAATAGTAAACAACTGTAACAGTTATTTGAACTAGTATTTCAACAGTGATGTAAAGTACTTAAGTTAAAATACTTTAAAGTACTACTTAAGTCGTTTTTTGGGGTATCTGTACTTATATTTTGCCAACTTTTACTTCACTACATTCCTAAAGAAAACTTACTCCATACATTTTCCCTGACACCCAAAAGTACATGTTAGATTTTAACAGGAAAATGGTCCAATTCACACACTTATCAAGAGAACATCGCTGGTCATCCCTACTGACTCTGATCTGGCAGACTCACTAAACACAAATGTTTTGTTTGTAAATTATGTCTTGAGTGTTGGAGTGTGCCCCTGGCTATCCATAAATAAAATATGGTTTGCTATAAGGAATTTGAAATGGATTATACTTTTACTTTTGATACTTAAGTACATTTTAGCAATTCCATTTACTTTTGATACTTAAGTATATTTAAAACCAAATACTTTTAGACTTTTACTCAAGGTAATGGAGGGCTCTGTCTGAGCTGGGGGAGGCTCCTCTGAGCCGGAGTCAGAGGTGCTGTGGAGGCGCAGTTTCTGGTTGGGCCAGTGTGAGGTGTCGGAGGTTTCTCTTGACTGTCTGGCCATGAGTGTTTACTAGGATGGAGTGTGGTGTGTACGCGTGTTCTTGCGTACTCACCAACAAATAAATAAATAAGCACTGCATCTCAGGGGTTAAATATATGTAAAAAAGTATTTATTTTATCTCTCAGATATAGGACAGACACTTCTGAACAAACATCTGTTTGTTTTTTGTGGGTGACCATCTGCTGTTCCATGTAGTGAATATGTTATTCAATGTGTTTGTATTGGCTAATAGCAGTAAGGCCAAATTACATTTTTCATCAAATACATTTTTTCTATATTTTTTTGATACTTCAAGGGGTCTTAAATAGCTAAATGATCCTTGCTATGACCTTAAAACAATTTCAAATAACTTAATATTAAAAACTATCCGTTGATAAATAGGCAACAGTATGATATTAATGTGCGAGGACATACTGCCAAAAGGAATGTGCCTTTATGCCTTTCCAAACCACAAGCAAAAACTGGTTGAATCAACATGTTTCCATGTCATTTCAGCCAAAAAAAAAATCAGATTTGTTTACCCCAAATCCAATGACAGGGTGAAATGTTTTGTTGATTTCATCTTGAATTCACGTAAATCAAAACTAGACGTTGAAATAACATCTGCGCCCAGCCGGAGGCACTTCAAAAATAACCATGGAATAAAGTGTGTGGATGCATGGATTATGTGAGCAGTGCTAACAATAGGCATGCAGTCTTAAGTATTACAAACATGTTATCTGATGTGTGCCGACATGATGTTTAGAGGGAAAAATTTAAATGAATTACTTAGGTAGGCCTAAGTGTGGGTGTATGTGATTTGGTGCTTTTACTCAGCATTTTCCACTAGGAGGTAGTCAAAGACAGGAAATCTACTCAGGACCAACAGATCGTAGACTACTATCTGCACTACTTTGACAAAAGTAGTGCCCTATATATGGATTAGCGTGCCATTTGGGGCATAGACCTGGTCTCCAACACAATTTATGATGGCCTTTGACTTAACTTTGATCCACACTGATCCATGGATGTCTGCTCCATGTACTGTATTGGCCTGTAGTTGAACACATGCTAATTGGCCTGCATCTGTATCACATTCTTATAGACAAACCAAAGTGAACCTACCCATTTGTTTCTGACTGCTTGCATCATATGACAAAACTGTCCATTGTACTGTACCTCTGACTGACTGCTTGCATGACTGGCTATTCTCTTGGATACTAGTCAGTTGTACAACTGAATGCGTTCAACTGAATCTCTGCCGCAGCAGGATTATGTGGATTTATGTCCAGGTTATGTAGAGAATAGAGCTTAAATTAGCTCTCTGACTGCAATCACACCAAGATAGCATCACCAGTGGGAATGAAGCAGTCACCAGTGGGAACTGAAAACAGATCTAACCCACTCCTCGACCCGAAACAGCACCCCTTTGGGTCTTTGGCTGTCTCGGTCCCAGAATACTCACAGGAATGTTACCCCCAAATAGAGGTCAGCGGGACTATTAAGGGACTGAGCCCTTGATCCAGCTTTCTTGTTTTTGGTGCCAAGGGGCAAGGGTTAGAGTGTGAGGAAGTTAGAAACATGAGCTTGGTGGGCTTGAAAGAAGAGGTTAGGGTTGTTTGCTAGCATCTTGGTAGAGTAGACACCAGGGTTTTGCTCTTATTTCCCGCCCAACTAGCCCACCTACTTATTGCTAAGCTGCGTCTTGCACTCACTGTATGGTGAAGTCGTCTTGGACTTGCTCTAGTCATGTGACTATTACATCACCTACCAAATCCATGAGAACTCAGTGATAAGTTAGAATGACGTCTCTCTCTCTCTCTACCAAGCTGTATTTATCTCGCTCATGCGGTTGTCAGGGGTTACAGAGAGAGCAGGGTTTGAGGTTGACTTACTAGTGTGAGTTAGCAGGACCTGACAATACACTGTCACTTTTTGATAACACTCAATTCCAAGAGATATAAACAGAGAAAACTGATGGGGACTTCATTATTGCCAAGAGGACAACTGTGTAGAGCTCTATGAGGTTTCCTGATACCGTGTTTAAGTCCAAGGTTCTACTTTATAGTACATAAATACATCAATAAACATAGCATAGTACTAGCAGTGTTGAGGTAAATTCCAATTTAATTTGACATTTCAATTCAATTCTTGAATTCACTCATGAAGTTGAGAATTTACGTGTAATTCAATTACAATATCAACAATCTTCAAGTTATGGAATTAGACTGTTTGAATTGTAAAACATTTTATCTTTGTAATTGAATTGGAATGGCATATTTGTACATTTCCCATGAAGGAATCCATGCACATAGTATCAAATATTGACTGCAGGATTTGTTTTAAATAATTTCAACTTGTATATGTATATTTCCAGTGTACCTAGGCTGTCTGAACACTGATATGATCAACCTGAAAGCCTGAGGGAATTGAATTTGAAGAATTGTCCGTGATAATATTGAATTGGGAAATTAATTATTGGAACTTACTTAACATTGGAATTAAAACTGACCTAGAATTTGAATTAAATGGAATTTACAGGGAGAAGCAACTTAATTCAACACTGAGTACTAGTACTATTTGGACATTAACCTCATAAAGAAAAAAAGCATAATTCAAGACACCTCAGAACTAATGTTATTTTTCTCAAAGGTTTATTGACTTGCAGAAGCGTTGACAGTTTGGTGTTGGTCTTGTTTATGTACATGAAACAGTGCTTCAATCCTTTCCATGATTTTGGTCAATTAGAATAGAAAAAAGAAAAAAAAACAGCCATTGCTCAAAGTATTGCTATGGTCTAAGTCTAACAGCTCAAGTGTAAACTAGAGACTCAGTTTGGTTGCATCTCAAACAACACCCTATTCCCTTAGTGCACTTCTTTTCACTAGAGCCCTATAAAAAGTAGAGCACTATAACATAGAAAAAAAAGTGTCATTTGAGACTTGCCCTGTGTCTGTGTGGTCAAACAGAAACATTCAGTAAAGCTGGTTTCATCTCCTCTAAACAGTGTCTATCCTACCTAGCAACAACCCTACCCAATCAGATCAGCGATTCCCCTAACGTGTCAAAAAGGCACTTTTAAAGCTTTTTTTTTTGTCTTCTTTTTTTGTTTTGTTTTACGCTCACATAAACAACAGAAATATCCCATTTAGCTTTCTCCTCGTCCCCCGACAGTATAATTTTCCCCAGTATGCTGCTGCTATTCTATTTTCTCTTGTCAACAGTGACATATGTTATGTTTACTCCAAGTCATCATGGTTCTGGGTGGACTCATTGATCACCTGATGGAGGAGAGGAAGGGAGGTTATACTCAGGATGGCAACACTTTTACTTGCAGCTTACAGTATGTGCCTTTATGACGTCTTTGTGTCAGGCTTCAGTGGACTTGTGTCTCTAACATGAAAGTCGAATGGACAGACTTGACTGTATTGTTAATTCTATAGGCTTAAATGGAGTCTTGTACTTACATGACCATCTCTAGTTTCAATGGTCTTGATCACAACCTTCTTTGACAGGTTGTCAATCATTGGTCTAGCCTCCAGCATGGATTCTGTAATAAGACAAAAGGTTGAAAAGAGCGCAACCAGGATAAAACTATATCAAATGTTCCACTCACAATAAAACAAAATATGATTAACCGTCCTAATCAAATCAGTAACTGAATGGAATTTTGGTATACAACCATGTCGCCATTTAACCAGTAAAAGCAGTTCCATTCTATTACATCATTTCATTTTTGAGAAGGACTTTCAAAGTCCCATCTATCAATAATTCAAAGGCTCAGCTGCATCACTTTCAGGTGATATGAGGAGAACGCTGCTGGTTCTCTGGTGAAGCTGCCAAGTTAGTGCTCAGGATATCCTCATGAGTAACGTGTTTCCACGGGAGATAGTGCTCCGTTCTATAGCTTTATCAAGGGGAACTTACCTCTCAGGTTAAATGATGAGAAGTTGGGCATCGGAGTGGTGATTCTAGGAAGGAGAAAGAAACAGAGCAGAGAAGGAAAAGCGCATTAGACACAGCTAGACGTCTGAGGGTTTGAGAAACTGGCATGCAAACCACAGAAACTCTGATCTTCTTAAAGGCCTGTTTAATACGCTTATCTACAGTCTAGAGGAGAACACAAGATAAAACCTGTTTGTTTCAGTGTTGACTCATCTGTCTCTTGTATAATCCACCATAAACATCGAAATACACTTATTGTATGTACACAAACACCAACATACAGACAAATATATATATCTCTATATACATCCCTCCTCTCCCTCTCCCTCTCCCTCTCCCTCTCCCTCTCCCTCTCCCTCTCCCTCTCCCTCTCTCTCTCTCTCTCTCTAATTCCTCTCTGTTTATGTCACCTGCTCTCCTCTCCCTCCAGCAGCTTCCTGTAGGTGGCGATCTCTATGTCCAGGGCCATCTTGACGTTGAGCAGGTCCTGGTACTCTCTGAGGTGACGGGCCATCTCATCCTTCATGTTCCTGATGTCATCCTCCAGGCGAGCGATGTTGTCCTGGAAATTATTAGCCTCGCAGCCAAAGCTCTCCTCCAGCTCCCTCATCTGACGCTCCAGGGACTCATTCTGCACATCATAGTTTGATAAGAAGAGATGACTCATTGTCTTAGGTTAAATTACGATATGCTCTCATATATAGGTTGCCCTGAGATGTGGCTGCAGGAGTCTAAGCAAATATAGAAGCGACAGGGAGGGACTTTCTCTTAAAAAGAGCAAGAAGACACAGGTCATTGTCTGAGGTAAAGACACAGGTCATTGTCTGAGGTAAAGACACAGGTCATTGTCTGAGGTAAAGACACAGGTCATTGTCTGAGGTAAAGACACAGGTCATTGTCTGAGGTAAAGACACAGGTCATTGTCTGAGGTAAAGACACAGGTCATTGTCTGAGGTAAAGACACAGGTCATTGTCTGAGGTAAAGACACAGGTCATTGTACGAGGTAAAGACACAGGTCATTGTCTGAGGTAAAGGGATGCTACACTGTAGTACATTTCGAAATTCTCTGCAAGGACACTTAACATTGTATTTGCATCTGAGTTGTTAAATAAAGCATTGGGAGGACAACAGAATGCACTCACGTCAGCTGAGGTTGTGTTGCTAGTCTATTTTTGGCATTCAACCACACATTTCATTAAAGTTGCATTTCATCTGACTCAGCACAGGAGATGTTCTGCCAGTTTTCACTCTAGTAGTACACTATATTTCCTCTGGAGTGAGACGTAGGGCTTTCTGGAGACTCACTATCGAGGCCCTTTGCTCCACTAGGAGCTGAAAGGAATAAGTCACGGAAGTCAAGAGAGGAAGTGAACAGGGATAGTGGTTGCACAGGAAGTACTTACAGTTCCTTTGAGAGAGTCCACCTCACAGGTTAGGGCCTGTACCTGACGCCTGTACTCGTTAGCCTCCTGTTTGGCCTGGCGGATGGCATCAGTGTTACGGGTCGCAGCTTCCGACAGGTCAGCAAACTGAGCGAGAGGGATGGGGAGAGGTATAAAGATAGAAGGTGTGGGAGAGAGAGAAAGAGAGGGCAGAGAGGCCTTGTTAGTTATCATTACAGAGATTAAAAGGCTTTTTAATTAGCCTTAATTTATGTGTGGGAGTCTGAGAGACAAGAGGGTAGACAGAAGGTGAGCCAGAGAGAGAGGGGGACTTGCGTGAGAACTCTGCTCTACTCCTGAACCCTGAGATTAAAAGCTGAACGCTCAGCCTTTCTTTTCTCATCCTGGCTGTAAGCCCAGACATTTAGCCTTGCTTAACTCGACACACAGGCAATTTGTATCTCTCGCTCTCTGCAAACACTTTTACTGCATTAGAGAAACCACTTTGTATTACTTTTTATCCAATATGCATTGTCCCCAAATGTCTATTTATTTTTCCATTGAGAAGATCAATATGCTTTTGAGCAAGGCACTCTGCGGTCACTCACAGACCGCTGTCATTGACTCTCAGTGAGTGGTCAGCTGTCCACTCAATCCACTGAGCCCTACAGCACCATCTGGCCTGTTAGGGGACTGAAAAACTAATCCTATCGGGAATAGCCCTGCTGGGCACTTCTACTCGGTCCTCCCTAGAGAGAGATCACTGCTAGAACCGCACACTAGAAGTGCTACTGTGCTTTGTCATGGTAGGACAGCTTTGTCTTCGTAGAACAGTTAACTTATGGGCAATTGCAAACAGTCTTCAAAGATTTAAAACCCTGATGTTGTTAGGCTCCATAGCAAGATAATAGCCTACTACGTCCTCTCAAAGTATCAACTTTCATTGTGATTTGTGTCAGTCAGGCAGACCAGGCCAAAGAGACACAAAGCCAGTGTGAGGGATTGAACCACAGGTAGAGGTCAGACAGTGTGAGGGATTGAACCACAGGTAGAGGTCAGACAGTGTGAGGGATTGAACCACAGGTAGAGGTCAGACAGTGTGAGGGATTGAACCACAGGTAGAGGTCAGACAGTGTGAGGGATTGGACCACAGGTAGAGGTCAGACAGTGTGAGGGATTGGACCACAGATGCAGTACAAATATCATCCCATTCCCTATATAGTGCACTACGTTTGACCAACGGCATTTGGGACGCAGCCATAGTGTGAGTGAGGGGTACTGACCTTGGACTTGTACCAGTCTTCAGATTCCTGGAGATTCCTGCTGGCCAGGGTCTCGTACTGCACACGCACGTCCCTCAAGGCAGCCGTCAGATCAGGCTTGGCCACGTCCATATCGATCTGGACATGCTGATCCTGGATCTGTGCCTGCAGCTCAGCAACCTCCTACAGAATGGATAGAGGAGAGAGGGACGGTTACAACACTGATCTTAGATCTGCAGATCAGAAGGTTACCTCACTGGCTAACGTCCAATAATGTGCCGTGGTCACACAGGTGTGTTTGTTACAGTATACTCATAATGTAGTTGGGTAACTTGAGATATGTTGGTTTACACATTTATTTTTAAATAGTTTGCTGTTGAACTTCCTGTGTGGGTGTTTCCTCCTTGATCTGTGTCGTCGCTCCGCCTGCCAAACTTCCATTCCGCTGAGAGTGCGTAATCACCATGGCAATAACCCTGTTGGCCAGGCCAATACCATAATCCTCTCAGGCCTTGGTGACGGCGGAGGTGGCTGGACACTGACTGTCCTAACTTGGCACAGGTTGTAAGGTTAGATGGACAGACTGTTAAGTGACAACACCATTGCCACCTTTGATGTCTGTTGGGACAGGTGTGGGGTGTCAGGTGAGACACTTGGTCATGCAGCTTCCAGTTAAACACTAACTATCCGTTGGGACAGGTGGGGCTGTCAGGTAAGGTTGGAGGGGCAGATGTGACTCACCTCGTCATGCAGCTTCCTGAGGAAGATGATTTCCTCCTGAAGAGACTCCACCTTCCTCTCCAGGTCCAGGCGTGCTAGGGAGGCATTGTCCACATCCTACATCACACAACAGGAAACATTTAGTACAAAGTTTTACATCAATCAATCACATTCTATATGACGGACAGTGGCATTGCAGTAAATAGTGGTCCACATCCTCAATACTGAACCACGATGTCATAAATGGTCCTCTGTAGTTCAGTTGGTAGAGCATAGCACTTGCAATGCCAGGATAGAGGGTTCAAACCTGGGACCACCAGTACATAAAATGTTTGGATGAGAGTCTTCTAAATGGCATATGAAGAGTTTCATGCCAAAACGCTATATACATACATACATAAATGTTGGTAAAATTGCTTTAAATCTTAGAAGAAATAAGTAAAAGAGATTGTGTGTTTTATCATCTAATCATGGGATGAGGTCGTTCAATGACAGACATATTTGTTTGAAATCTATCACTTGATGGTTTGATTTCAAAATGCCTCACCCTCAGAGACATACGTTTAACACAATAACAAAATAACTACATTTTTAATAAAGAAATGTACCAATTATACATTTGTGACCAAAGAAAATGTATACGTTTTTTTGGGGGTTTTTTTAATACTCAAAAGTCACAAGACATTTAGCAGGTGGTCTTATGCAAAATGACTTACAGTAAGTTAACTAAATCTTAATCAGTCAGCAATCAGATATAAATCAGCTTCGTATGTCAATAAAGCTCAATTTCTAAGTCTTTCCAGTATAAGAACCTTGCTGCTGTACAGAGTGTTGGCCTCTGCTCTCGGCTCTGTCTCCCTCTGGCCCGGATCTGGAGAGCCCTTGGTGCCAGCGCCAGATGTACTTGAACAAACACTGTCTCCATTTGTCTGCTGCCTACAGACCAGTGCCCTGAGGTCAGTCAGCGCTGCTCACCCACCCCTCCTCACCCCCCGTCACTGATACCGCCCACCCAGACAACAGCTTGCTTTGTCATTTAACCCACAACCCCCCTCTCCATCTCATCAACAGAACAGAAACAATGGTATTGGAGAATCAGCTTTCCGGCCATAATTTCCCCGACTGGGACAAAGCTGTCCATTGAGCTCTGTGTTTAGGACCCAGACACAGTGACACGGTGGCTGGCCCGGACCGGGCCTGGATGGAGGAGAGCTGCTGTGGACCTTCCTCTGTTAGCTTCTGACAGCTGTTTCAACAGCTGGGCTCTTGTCGAATTATATTTGACAACCTCACCCCACTAAGTGTTCCACTGGCAATTCCCATAGTGGAGAACAAAGGGAGAAAAAAAAAAAGCAATGTAGGCTAGAAAGTGGCATCTTGATGAGGATGAGGTGCATCCTTATTCTTAGACTGATGCATTAGGTTGCACTTGATTTCATGTTCTCTCCAAAACAAAGTTATATTGCTCATTTGAATGGGGCTGCATTCTGAATGGGGAGCCCACTGTGAGGTGTAAGAGAGGATCAATACAAATCTATATTAAAGGTCCTCAGTAACAAAGCCTTCAAAACAGCTCCTCACTGTAATGCCACCAAATTAATGAAAACCAATGGAGATTTGACCTAAATCCCCAAAATACCTTCTCTAAAATGTCTAGAGTAACACTTGAGTAGCCATCAACAGTGGAAAGGCAGTCATTCTAATGTAAACTGACACACGTTTACCTCCGTAAGCGAACAGCAAAAAAAAAAAAAAAAAAAAGAAAACGTTTTTAATTGTACCTTTATTTTAACAGGGCGTGCCGCAGAGACCAACGTCTCTTTTGCAAGGGAGCCCTGCATCTTATAATTTCACATAGGAAATACACAAGAAAAAATATATACAAAAATAATACAAAAAATATAAAAATACACTTTGGTCAAATGGAGTTGGTTGCAACACGCCCAACATGGCTGGCTGTTTGTCTGGAGATTGTCACTAGAGATTAGGCTTGGCTACCACGGAAAGAAACTTCATCAGGCATGAAGTTTATCTTCACATTTCAAAAGTAATGCTTTAATGGGAAGATATAAATAATTAATACAAATAGATTGCATCACACATGTATAAAACAATGATGTGAATGGGGCTTTCTACCATACCTGTCTGAAGCTCTGCAGGTTGTGTTCAGCTTCCTCTTTCTGGATCATCTCATCCTGGAGCCTGAAAATCGTATTGGAGAGGATTACATAATGTATTTGAAGTGACACACCCACATTTGGTGAGGAAGTCCTGGAGTAGAGAAGGCTATAGTGCTACTCCTGAGTCCTGACTGTAACATCAACATGACATCTTTAATCTTTTATCTGAGGTCGTTTTTACTAATAACTTACTCTTTGCAATCTGCTACTACGTTATTATTAATATTATAAGTATATGCCTTTGTCATATATGTGATTATTTGAACCGCAAATAATAGGAAAATCGTTCCCCTTTCTTTAAAAACAACAGCCAAAATAGTCCAATGGAAAGTTGCCATTGGAAGAATGAGCTCATTTTAAAGTATTTCGTGATTGCGTAATATGTTCAGTGCAAAACCTAAACTGCATCCAGGCTTTGAACAAAACAGTTCAATCTATGACAGAGAAGAGCGCTTAATTGCCCTTAATCTGCGTGCAGTTCTGGGGCTGTAGGCTAAAGGCTTCACAAAGAACTAAAGAATGCATGGACCGTTGCCAAAAGATACATGTTTTGGGAAGGAATGAATGAATGTATTGCGACAAAGGTCTTGTGGAACAAAAAGTTAAGAGATGTGTAGTCTCTTTTGGCACTTTTACGCAATAATTGTTCATTTAGTGCTTCTGGGGGGCTAGAAAATAAAGTACATTCGTTGCCTACTTCTCTCTGAGCCTCTCGATGTCCTCTCCCAGGTTGTCCCGGTCCACTTCAACATGGGCTTTCTCATTGGTGAGCTGGTCCACCTGCCTCCGCAGATCCCTCATCTCATCCTCATACAGATCCCCGATGCGGGACGCGCCTTTGCCCTTTAGCTGATCCAGCTCCGCTAACAGGATCTTGTTTTGTTGCTCCAGAAAGCGCACTTTGTCGATGTAGCTGGCGAACCTGTCATTGAGGTGCTGCATCTCCGCCTTCTCGTTGGTCCGGTTGGCTTTGAACTCCGAGTTGATGGCATCGGACAGGGCGAAGTCCACCGTGTCCGACGAGAGCCGGGGCATCGGGGCGCTGCTGCGGAGTCGGACATTCTTGGAGGCGTAGATGCTCGGCGGAGCGGAGGAGACGTTGTAGGACATCCGAGAGGAGCGCACCGGGCTCGAGTACTGGCGGTTAGACAAAGTAGACCGAGCCATCCCGACACCAGAACGTACTTCGCTGCCGAACATCCTCTTGTAAGAGGATGAAGAGGTGGTTTGCCTGATGGTTGTCCGGTTCATATTGTAATCCTTTGGTCCCTAAGGTTTATTTTTTCTTCAAAAAGTGGTGTAAATGATTTCTCTCAAACTGGACTTCCACTACAGTGTGTGATGAACCCTCCGAACAGTACTGCCCCAGCGAGAACTCTGCAGTAGACCAATGTCGGATTTTATAGTCCACTCCCTTTATGCAAATCACATGAGTGTGTGATTGACGAAGCCCGGAGCCTGTGAAAACTCTGGTATGCGCGTTCAGGGCATTGGGCCATTCTTCTATTGTGCCGCAGACCCTTTTGTTCGTATGTTGTTTTTCCCGGTTGCCATTTGGCAAAAGCCAGGACACATCCACAGAGACACAAAATGTGTTTACTGATGGACCTTACACTCTGTTTTAAATATAGCATATAGGAGACTTCGCATGTAAGGGTGTACCGTCGTGACATCTTTTTACACATCCTTTTACGGATATCTTCTGGTACAGCTATTCTTTCAAATAATTGCCAAGAATACAGAATTATGCGTGAAGTGCAGCCTAAATAAATAATTTATGCAACTATGACATTGGGCTTTTCTTCTACATTTTATATGTATCATTAGGGCTACCCACCAACATGTGTCCAACATGAGAGTCTAGGTTGATAAAGAACTGAATGGCACTCATTATTCAGATCAAAGTTGACTCCCCCTTCCCCCAACCCATTTTATGTGTTGCTATGGGAATGTGCATATTTACCTCATAGACTTTACCATTCCCTCTGGAGGGTTTTCTAAGTGCTAAGACACTATAGCATAAATCTCAGCTTCATTTCTTTGTGTTGAGGAAAGAAGTTTAGGTTTAAAATAGCAACATTTCCTCTTGACATGAAAACTATTAAAGCTGACTGTTTTCTGATACAGAATGGGTATATTTTAGCAAGGTAGAAAAGTATTTCAAGGAGGTTTTAGGATATAATGTAGGCTTAATTAGAATTAAATACAATAGAACAGAATATAATAGAAAAACACACATTTTCAACTAATGACGTTACAGTTTATTACACATTTATAAACCGCGTGTAGCCTAATATAAACAGGCTAAATATTTACACATGTCTATGCAAATTCCATAGCACGCGTTTAAGTGCGCCTGCGGAACTTTAATCTCCGGAACCTTTCTTTTAGTACTCTACTCTGATCGGAAACGCACCAGTAACACGTTATCTTGTTTACAATGCGCATGCTGTCAAACCTAGATAGCTCTACCAGGGACCAAACATGGAAAACCTCAGAGTACTAGAATTGTACAGTGGTATCGGAGGAATGCATTATGCATTAACAGGTATGTGAAATATGTAGTTAGAGTCTGACTGTGTGTTTGTGTCCAAGCATGCTATACAATGGTTTTCTTACTGTAGATATCTAGCTGCAGAAGCTAGCTAGCGTTACCTATTTCTCACTTGTACAGCGAAAACTTGTTTGCTAAGATGACTGGAAATTGAGTTGTAGCATGCTTCTCGCCTATTTATTCTCGTTAATTTACCCCAATTTTAGCTCATGCGCAATTAACCTGGGAACCAGGTTTAGTAGCACCTGTCCAGCCAACTAAGCCTTTCGCATTCCAATAATAGCGTGCACTACTCCCCACAAATCTTAAAGCATTGGATTGGTGTAGGATAGCGGACTATTAAACTCCACTCCGTTGTGAAGGATGTTTCACTTCGTTAGTGGAAGCATGGCTAGTGGGAATTTCTACCATAATTCTTATAACGTTGCCAGTCATTTCCTTTCAATTAATTGAAAGGAAGTGAACAAGTGTACACTTTCCTCAGGCAGTGAAGTTCATTTGGAATCCTCAGGTTGATGCAGCCTGTCATGCTTTGGCTTTCAACAGGTGTCACTGTCGCTATTCATAAAGTCTATGGGACAATACCTGTTGATCATTAGCTTACCAAGCTCATCAGCAAACCACTAGACCTTAGTCTCTACTGTTCTCTATAAGTTAGCTGTCCATCTTTTAATGTTGATGAACACTCCTATGTTATTCTCTGTGCAGAGAGTGGTGTGGCAGCAGAGGTGGTAGCTGCAGTGGATGTGAACACCACAGCCAATGATATCTACAAACACAACTTCCCCAACACACCTTTACTTCCAAAGACCATAGAGGTGAGCACTCTTAGACCTGTCAATGAGGTTGTGGGTTCACAGGAGTTGCCATACTGCATTCTTAACCAACAGGCTACACTCCAGGGGCACACTTCACCAAAGGAAATAACCAATTTAACTTGTAAGAAGGTCACATATACCTGTACTTTGACAGACATTCAGACATTCAAAGTATCAAGGCTAAAACTAAAGGATATGAAAAGTCTCACTAAAGTCTCTCAAACAACCAGAGATTATAGGTTAAAGAGATTATCCTTGTACATTTGTATACTTTTTAGCCAATAGTTCTGAAAGTAGCCTCACATGCCAAAAGTGGTCCCTGAAAATTGCGTACTACTTCACATATGTGCAGATATGTTCACCACATCAATGCTCTCTCTCTGCTGTGTGTGCGTCTTGAGCTAGCATTCACACAAATGGCAAGGGGCTGATGATCATTGGCTAGAATTTGAATTGCTAGGGGGCTGGCCCAAGTGGGGGAAAATGTACGGTTGTGTGCTCTGTCAGCATCCAGTCAGTCATGATGTACAACTTGCACTGTCTTCCTATCAGGATAGAATATTTATGCAGTTATAGGTCTATGTGTCACTCTCTTCAAATGAGCCCTGGGAAAATGTATGGAAAATGGCACAGCACAGCTTCCAGAAAAGCAGTAGGGATTTCGTGGCTAATTGAGGCAAGACTGTAATTCTGCTCATAAATTATGAACTACACATTGAAACATCCAGCCTAAAGCGGGAGGTTTAAAAAATACTTAGTAGTTCTGGAACATGTCTTTAAGCTTTAACATTCTTATGTCTTATGTCTTAAGTCTTATGTCTTCCTTACAAAAGAAAGCACTTTGCTGAGACGTGCAGATCATTGAGTCATTTCAATGTAATTATCCTTAGATAAGTTGAAGTGATCTTTGACCTGGATAATAGAAACCAACATGGAATTTTTATATGATGCTCAGTGTTATTCTTACCGATTAGCCTAGTTCTCATACAAGAGTAGCTGTTATTGACACAAGATTGTTAATTTGGATAAATATGCTTTATTATTAGTGGGGGCATTCCACAAAATGAATGCCTTTTTTTGTCCATTTGATATTTTAAGTAGAAATTTTGCACAAATATTGAATTGAAAGCCTGTTATATTAAATTAAGTGCCCCTTAGACCACAGTCTAAGGCACTGCATCTCAGTGCTAGAGGCATCACTACAGACCCTGGTTTCGATCTCAGGCTGTATCACAACCGGCCGTGATCGGGAGTCCCATAGGGCGGCGCACAATTGGCCCAGCGTTGTCTGGGTTAGGGTAGGGTTTGGCCGGGGTAGGCCGTCAATGTAAATAAGAATTTGTTCCTAACTGACTTGCCTAGTTAAATAAAGGTTAAATAAATAAAATAAATTCATGAATGTGTTATTCAGTGCGTTTCTATGGGCTATAAAGCCAAATTCAATATTTTATCCCCAAAAATGTTGTCTAGTTAAATAAAGGTTAAATAAAAATAAAAAAACAAATTCTGCATTTTGTCATTGTCCCTCTGTTACTTCTAGGAAGATTTGAACCCACTTAACCCTAACATTTCTCCATGTTTTCACCATCGTAAAGCCGTGCTTATTTTCCATTTATGAAGATTAATGTTTAGGCTTTTTCATGTGATTAGCCTAGTGATTCATTTACATCTGTCCCTAATGTTAAGGTCAACCCTTTTACGTGAACTGAACTCTCTTTTTAATATGGAAACTATTCCTTAAAAAATGTAATTATAAAGAAACATTGAACATCTAATACTCAAACCATAGTGTAAAAGCAGGTGAGCTGGTTTGACTCTTTTTGGCCATTTGCTGTTGTTTTGTGCTGTAAAACTGAGCGGATTTATGATGAAGTTGTCAACCCTGTTACGGTCAACCCTGTTACGGTCAACCCTGTTACGGTCAACCCTGTTACTTTATTTGGCACTTACTAATAGTCATTCTTTATTTAACCTCTTGAGATGGGAAAACATGTTTTTTTTTATGAAGTTAAACATGTGCTCTTTATGACAATGTTACAATTATGTGAAATTAAACATTTTTTATTTTGTTACACTTGTCAAAAGGCACCGATTTGGTGGAAGACCCATTAAGATATAGGGCCTTTAGTGTTGCACACGTTCCATAATCTATAATCTATTTGTTATTTTGCTTTCCCCACATAATCCCATGACCTGTGTTTTTAATAGGCTGTTTGAGGTAAAATAGTAACTGAGGAGCAGGTTAAGTGGGGGGTAAAGGTTGTCTGCTCTGTCAGCATCCAGTCAGTCATGATGCACAACTGTCTTCCTAACAGGATAGAATATTCATGTTGTTATAGGTCTATGCGTCACTCTCTTCAAATTAGCCCTGAGTTTCAGTGAAAGCAGAAAGGCAGTTCCATGGTAACGGTATAATGCTGAGATTTTTCACTTTAAAATGTATACCAAACAAAACATTGATTTTAAAGTTTAACAAACCATGGAACTCTATGCACAATGACTATTTTGAACACATTTTACAGAAACATATTTACATGAAGAAATGTACAGATACAAAGTTTGGTAACAGAATAACATTTCAGGAGATTTTACCATAATTCTGTTACCAAACTTTGCATCTGCATTTACTGTGTACATTTTCAAAGTAGGCCTAGTCACTTTGCATAGAGTTGTATGGTTTGTTAAGCAATGTTTTTTTATAAAATGTTTTAATGTGATTAGGCCTACTTCCCTTACCGTAGAATTGCCCAGGGACATAACCTAACCTGAAGACAATATAACGGTTTATAGTCCTGCATGCTTATAACACGTTAAACAACAGTATACCTGCAGCCTTTTAGTAAAGTGTTACCAAATATTTTATTGATTGTGAAAAGATAAGAGATTCATGTTATGGGCATACCACTGAGGGGTGATGGTTACACTCAGACCTACACTGAGTAGGTTTCCATGACATAGACTGACCAGGTAAAAGCTATGATCCCTTATTGATGTCACTTCAATCAGTGTAGATGAAAGGTGAAGAAGGATTTTTAAGCCTTGAGACAGTTCAGATATGGATTGTGTATGTGTGCCATTCAGATGGTGAATGGGCAAGACAAAAATGTAGCCTAAGTGCCTTTGAAAGACGTATGGTTGTAGGTGCCAGGTGCACCGGTTTGAGTCAAGAACTAAACATTTTTTTTTATAAAACCAAGATTTAACTCTTTGGCCTGAATGCCAAGTGTCACTTCTGGAGGAAACCTGTAACCATCCCTATGGTGAAGCATGGTGGTGGCAGCATCATGCTGTGGGAATGTTTTTCAGTGGCAGGTACAGGGAGACTAGTCAGGATTGAGGCAAAGATGAACGGAGCAAAGCACAGAGAGATCCTTGATGAAAACCTGCTCCAGAGCGCTCAGGACCTCAGACTGGGGCGAATGTTCACCTTCCAACATGACAACGACCCTAAGCACACAGCCAAGACAAAGCAGGAGTGGATTTGGGACATGTCTCTGAATGTCCTTGAGTGGCTCAGCCAGAGCTAGTTTGAACATGTCTGGAGAGACCTATAAATAGCTGTGCAGCAACCCTCCCCATCCAACCTGACAGAGCTTGAGAGGATCTACAGAGAAGAATGGAAGAAATTCCTCAAATATAGCGTCATACCCAAGAATACTCAAAAAAACTGTTTTTGCTTTGTCATTATGGGGTATTGTGTGTAGATTGATGAAGAGATATATAGCCTTATTATAAAATATATAAAAAAAATAATAATAATAAATATTATTATTATTATTATTTTTAATACATTTTATAATAAGGCTGTAAATGTGGAAAAAGTCAAGGGGTCTGAATACTTTCCAAAGGCACTGTAGTTCCTCTCACAGCCTTATATACAGTAGCTATGGCTTACATAGAAAGCTATCAATCAGTCATAATGTCATAGCACAATCACAGTTTTGAGTAGAAGATGAAAGTGTTTTATTATGCTTTTTCTTTTATCTGTCACTTGTTGTAGCTTAAATCAGTCATTTTGTTTGGTTTCAGGGAATGACATTGGATGATTTCAACAAATTGGCGTTTGATATGATCTTGATGAGCCCTCCATGCCAACCTTTCACTAGGTATTTGCCTGTGTTTGTGCACGTTAGATCTGAGCTGTGTTCAAAATCCCACACTAACATACTTTATACTGCATACTATATACTTTTAGTTTATTTTAGTATACTGTAAACGAACAGTATCGTTTCAGTTGAGCGTACTAGAGCTTTGCCTGTCTACCAGAAGTTGATGCTGTTGCTATGCAACCTCTTGCTAGCTTGTTAGCATAACACATGACTAGCTAAACATTTTAACGATTTCAGGTGTGTTTGTAAATTAAATTTGGAGTGCCAGAGCGTTGTCAGTTTGTAAAATCAAGAGAGCCCACTGGACGCTCTGGCCGAGAGGTAGGGTTGATCCGAGCATTCAACGGCAGTCAAGCACCCAAGCTAACTGGCTGACGTTGGCTAGCTACTTCCAGACACAAATGAGGGAACAACTCACTCTGACCATTTAGGCTGTTTTCATGTTATCCAGCGCGTTGGTGACTAACTGTGCTGCTGACGACCATTTAATGGCACTTTTTTCTGCCGACGTTTACTGACACTGGCCATATTCAACTGGTGTTGTTGCGCGTTCGTACATCAGTTACTCTGCGCGAGAGTGCTCTGAAATCAGAGTAGATAGCCAGAATTAATGTGTTCAGAACTTAATGTCCATTGAAACGCACAACGACTATACCTCTTAGCTAAGAATGATGTGAATAATCAACTCAATGAACATTGGGTTGTTAGTTAATATACTGCCTGGCAAGTTCCATGTAACAGTTATTAGTAACCAACTAACGTTAAGGAAACTAGCCAACATACCGGTACCTACTGCTCTAACGTTAATGCCATGCGGTTCGTAAGGATAGCGTAGCTAATAAATTGTCAGCCAACATAACTTGTAGCTTATTTGAAAAGTAATTACATTATTACATTGCTCAACATAATTAATTAGTTAAAGCAATGCATTTTTATCCGCTCTCGTCGGACTACGGCTGCGTATTTTCCGCCATTTTCTTAAAATCTGAAAACGGTTTGAAGCCACTCCCATTTTCTGAAGAATTGCATGTTGGGCCCCTAAAAGTGCAGAAGTAGTGTACACTGCTTGTATACTTCGTATGTTGGAGAATGTAGTACGACATCCTGGAACGTTTGGCATACTAACTCAATCCATACTATGACCAATAAGCATACTACATACTCAGTTTACGTCACAGATAGTATGGTTAGTTTGGTTAGTATGAGTATTTGAACACAGCTCTGGTGTTAGCATTTAAAGATATTTTCAGTTAGTTCATGGATGTGTTTTAAAAAAGGGATACTGCAATCATCTTCCTCTCTGTAGGATCGGGTTACAAGGTGACATATCAGACCCCAGAACCAAGAGCTTTCTCTACGTCCTTGACCTTCTACCAAGGTTAGACACATACATTTACACTCCCTATTCATCTTTCCAGTTGGTCTCTTTCCAATGCCTTGTTTGTTTTATAGGTAGATAATAGGCCTACTATGTTTTGTACTATTTCCAGCCATAGAATTGAACTTCATTCAGTCTTTTCCTCCACCGTAGTTACTACGTTTCCCCTCTTTGTTGCCTAGCTAGTAGCTATTTCTAGAGTCATTGATTCACTTCCTGGTCACTGAAACCATTGTTCTACACCATCATGACCATGTCATTTTCTTACTCTCATTACATTCCGTTCATAGATAGACTAATGTATTTGGGGAGTTTATTTTTTTATTTGTATTTTTATGAATATGTACATGCTGTGTGGTTTGACCCTCTTCTCTCCCTGTAGGCTCAGCAAGTTGCCACGCTTCATTCTGCTGGAGAACGTGAAAGGCTTTGAGACGTCCTCCGCCAGGTAACCATGGAGATGGGAGTCCCCTGCTCTGGAAGGTCACCATGGTTACCCTGTTGGCAGCTAATGGGGTCCCGGGACAGGCTGTGTGTTTAGCCTGTCTCTGTCACTGTGGATCTGATCTGTGTACAGAACTTTCTCTGAGCACCAGACAGCCCATTTCTCTACTAAGTCCTGTAGGCCTATACATTTCGGTTACCACATAACTTCTCTAAAGCCCCTTTACTTTTCAACTGTCATGTACAGTGCATTACTGCAGTCTTATAACAAATCTGATATTACATTGTCTGTGAGATGGCTCAAGGTATGCCAATATTGATATCTGAATAGTCTTTTCTAATCTGCCTAGGGACTCTTTGGTGAAAACGCTAAAGGAATGTGGATACAACTATCAGGAGCTCATGGTTTCTCCTACATGTGTAAGACCTCACCTTTCTGTGCATTTGCTTTCACTAAGATGATGAGCAGGATAGTGAGCTTACACATCTTGATTCTAACTATCTCTGTCTCTGTTCACAGCTGGGGATGCCCAACTCCAGACTCCGGTATTTCATGATTGCCAAAGCACCACCAGGATCTTTCTCCTTCCACACCACTTCAGAGGTGGGACCCGGTCACCTTAACATCAATCTGTATTGTAATGTAATGATGTCTACTTTGCATTCCTAAAGGACAGTAGCGGCGTACACTTTGTGGGCAATATTGTCTTTATGTACATTTAGTAGACAAAATCCTGGTTTTATGTAAACAATGTGAGGTAAACTTATTTCCTCCCATGGCCAGATCCAGGAAGGTTTCCCGCACCCTGCAGACAAGGTCTTATTAGAGCCCAATTCTGCCATCTCACCTAGTCTCACTAGAACCACCTGCCAAGAGGAAGATCACAAGGAAAATGGTGGTATCCTGTACAAGCTGGAGCGGGCCCAGGATGCCGAAAGGAAGAGCAGTCAGAACAGAGACCAGACCCTCAGACAGATCAGGGCCTACCTGGAGGACCAGGGAGAAGTTGAGATGGAGCAATACCTCCTTCCTCCTAAGACCTTGCTACGCTACGCTCTGCTCATGGACATAGTCAGGCCCACCTGCAGGAGATCTGTCTGCTTCACCAAAGGGTATGGCATCAAGCTGCACTGGAGCACAGACATAGTAGGGTTTTTTCTGGATCTAAAAGGGGCTTAAGTGGTGGGTGTGGCAGAGGCGTGGTCGGCCCGTCTGTGCGGCTGAATTTCAGAGTACATTTTAGAGGCCCCCATCTTGACGGTGTAGTGACATTTTGGAATTTTTAAGCTAATTTCATGCAATTCAAATAATGTCTCCATAGAGCAGAGAGAAATGTTTGCAGTTTTAAACTAATTTCCTGCAATTCGACATATTCTGCTATGGAGCTGAGATAAAATATTGCAGTTTTAAAGGTAGACTCAGTGATATGACGTAGATGCAGAAAGTAAACAGCATAGTGGGTTAATTTCCGCAACAACTAAGAGCTCAACTTCTCTGCTTTTGGTCTCGTGGCTCCCACTCTGTAAGAGTGACAAGAGCAAACCTGTGACATGCACAGAGACTGCATGTGACTGTGTGAGAGAAGTCTTGCGTCTCACTCATCTCAACATCTTCAGTGCTGCTCATGGCAACGTCATAACATAAGAACAAACTCTATACTGCTAAATTCATTGTTTTGGGAATTTTCAATAGTCCATGACTGTCTAGCTTTTATTTGGGGAATTGCTAGTTTTCTAAGATTATATAGTAAAAAATAAATATAGGACCGTTATCTTTTCTACATACTTCGTATATGGTTTTAGTCGTTCAAGTTTACACTGAAAGCGTTTTTCCATCCCTATTTTTATTTTTATTTTTTTTATTATACAGTGCCTTCGTAAAGTATTCAGACCCTTTGACTTTTTCCACATTTTGTTACGTTACAGCCTTATTCAACAAAGAAAATCCCCCTCATCAATCTACACACAGTACCCCATAATGACAAAGCAAAACAAGGCTTTTAGAAATGTTTGCTAATTAAAATAAAACTCAGTACTTTGTTGAAGCACCTTTGGCAGTGATTACAGCCTCAAGTCTTCTTGGGTTTGACGCTACAAGCTTGGCACACCTGTATTTGGGGAGTTTCTCCCATTCTTCTCTGCAGATCGTCTCAAGCTCTGTCAGGTTTGATGGAGAGCGTTGCTGCACAGCTATTTTCAGGTCTCTCCAGAGATGTTTTATGGGGTCAAGTCCAGGCTCTGGCTGGGCCATTCAAGGACATTCTGAGACTTGTCCCAAAGCCACGTCTGCGTTGTCTTGGCTGTGTGCTTAGGGTCGTTGTCCTGTTGGAAGGTGAACCTTCACTCCAGTTTGAGGTCCTGAGCGCTCTGGAGCAGGTTCTCATCAAGGATCTCTCTGTACTATGCTCCGTTCATCTTTGCCTCGATCCTGACTAGTCTCCCAGTCCCTGCCGCCTGAAAAACATCCCCACAGCATGATGCTGCCACCACCATGCTTCACCGTAGGGATGGTGCCAGGTTTCCTCCAGATGTGACGATTGGCATTCAGGCAGAAGAGTTTAATCTTGGTTTCATCAGACCAGAGAATCTTGTTTCTCATGGTCTGAGAGTCTTTAGGTGTGTTTTGGCAAACTCCAAGTGGGCTGTCATGTGCCTTTTACTGAGGAGTGGCTTCTGTCTGGCCACTCTACCATAAAGGCCAGATTGGTGGAGTGCTGCAGAGATGGTTGTCCTTCTGGAAGGTTCTCCTATCTCCACAGAGGAACTCTAGAGCTCTGTCAGAGTGACCATTAGGTTCTTGGTCACCTCCCTGACCAAGGCCCTTTTCCCCCGATTGATCAGTTTGGACAGGCAGCCAGCTCTAGGAACAGGCTTGGTGGTTCCATTTAAGAATAATGGAGGCCACTGTGTTCTTGGGGACCTTCAATGCTGCAGTAATATTTTGGTACCCTTCCCCAGCTCGACACAATCCTGTCTCGGAGCTCTATGGACAATTCCTTCCACCTCATGGCATGGTTTTTGCTCTGACATGCACTGTCAACTGTGGGACCTTATATAGGCAAGTGTGTGCCTTTCCAAATCATGTCCAATCAATTGGATTTACCACAGATGGACTCCAATCAAATTGTAGAAACATCTCAAGGATGATCAATGGAAACAGGATGCACCTGAGCTCAGTTTCGAGTCTCATAGCAAAGGGTCTGAATACTTATGTTAATAAGGTATTTTTAAATGTTTTTTTAATACATAAATATAATGCTGTAACAAAACCATGTGTAAGAAGTCAAGGGGTCTGAATACTTTCCGAAGGTACTGTATATACACAGTATTTTACACTGTTTGGACTTTCGCAACGCAAAAAAACATAGGCGGCCCGCCGAAGGATTTCAATGGCAGTATAGAGTTGCACAGCTTATCAGACTCTCACCTTATCTAGCCTGGTATACCATGCATTTTACCATATACATTTTCAATTTGTTGGTATCGTTCTTGTGTAAACTTTAGTTTTTGCTCATTTTGATTTTGTGTCCCCTGTTTTTCCACAGCTATGGACACTACGTTGAGGGAACAGGCTCTGTGCTTCAGTCCTGTATGGAAACGGATGTAGGTTTTGACCTTACGACCTTACACATGCCACACGTGTCTTCTAATAGATCACTTAGCCAGCTTATGGATACGTCCACCCTCGCAATGTCTAGGAGGACTTAGACCATCTTAGCTGCTTCATTACCTGTCTTATTGTGTACGTTTTAACGTGACAGTAAGCAGAAGTGAGCTCTGTCCTGACAGATAGATTCTTTCTTTGTTTGTTTTTTCCCCTCAGATGGAAGCAGCGTTTAAATCTCTGGAGCGTCTGTCTGATGAGGAGAAACTTCAGCAACTGTCCAGGTTGAAGCTACGCTACTTCTCCCCCAGAGAGATAGCCAACCTAATGGGCTTCCCCAAGCACTTCAGTGAGTCATACGCACCCATTAGCCCATAACATAGGACCTCTATTTGATTAGTTCATCAAGTTAATCAATAATATATAATATATCCAATCAAAGGCAGTTCAAAACTGTAGGCCGTTTGAGGACCTTCCTCACAAAGTGATAAAATTAAAACTAGCTTGTAGCCTACAGTAGTTCATTAGTTTAGTTGTCACCGTTTTCTCCTTGTAACCAGGTTAGTTACGGTGAGTGCTAAGCCTTGTTAGCTGCAGTGTTTTTCTATACAAAGGATTTAGCGTAAGGAGCTTTCTGCATGGGTGATCTAATGAGACAGTGATTAGAGGACGTAGGCAGGAGGCCAAGATAACAAGATGAGAGGGGCTAGAGGGCTAAGGGGATGACGAGAGAAGGGATCATAATACTAAGCTAACATATGGAATTGTTTTTAGATGGTCATACCATGGATCATTTAGCTATTTGATTTAGAATTTCTGGACCCATTTTAGGTATCAAAAAGTATTTAAAACATTTTTGGGGGATAAAATATTGAATTTGGCCTTATAGCCCATAGAATAACACATTCATTCATTCATTTTTTAAAATTTATTTAAACTTTATTTGACTATGCAAGTCAGTTAAGAACAAATTCTTATTTACAATGACTGCCTACCCTGGCCAAACCCTCCCGTAACCCCTAACCCGGACGACGCTGGGCCAATTGTGCACCGCCCTATGGGACTCCCGATCACGGCCGGTTGTAATACAGCCCAGGATCGAACCAGGGTCTGTAGAGACGCCTCTAGCACTGAGATGCAGTGCCTTAGACCACTGCGCCACTTGTGCAAAAAAAGACAGTCCAAAAATGTGTCATGAAGAGTAAGTGTCTGTCCTATATCTAAGAGATATAAGAAAGATCAGGAAATACACTGGGGGCCAAACGTTTGGAATATTACTCATTCAAGGGTTTTTCTTTATTTGCACTATTTTTTTTTACATTGTAGAATAAAAGTGAAGACATCAAAACTATGACATAACACATATGGAATCATGTAGTAACCAAATACAGTTGAAGTAGGAAGTTTACATACACAAGTCATTAAAACTCATTTTTCAACCACTCCACAGATTTCATGTTAACAAACTATAGTTTTGGCAAGTCGGTTAGGATATCTACTTTGTGCAATATATACAAATGTTTTGGGACACATAAGCCCTTATTTTTGTTGGCACAAAACTACTTCCATTCATTTGTATGGGTTACCTTCAGGCAAGTCCCGTGACACGTGGGGGTCGTAAGAGCAAAACTGAAAAAGTCACCCCTGTTAATGAGTCACCCCTTTCATTAGAGTGATCCTAATCGTTTGTAAGCCAAACCATTCGGATGCAACAGACGTTTACGTGAGAAGACTGATTTTCGGGATGTCTCATGGTCTGACAAACACATGCGGAAGACCGACATAGGCAGATGCGGTGGATTGAGACGCAGCCCATGCAAAAAAACGGAAATCTTTTGCTTAAACGGACAGATTGTCATGGGGATTTTAAAAAAATGTTACTTCGAGGTGCATCAATAGACTCTTAAGGATTTGAATGAGGTATGGACATTCTCAATCTACTGTTTAGCCTCTTGACAATGTTGGGAAAAACCTACCTGGAAATCAGGATCTGTGTACTGTAGTCTTGTTCATAGGATAATATGTAATGATTTTGTGCTCTTTTCTTGCAGCTATCCCAAAGAACATCTCTACCAAGCAGCAGTACCGAGTCCTGGGGAATAGCCTGAACGTACATGTGGTCGCCCGGCTCATAGAACTCATGTTATCCTAACCAGGTGTATACAACTGATGGTATCCTAACCAGGTGTATACAATTGATGGTGTCCTAACCAGGTACAACTGATGGTATCCTAATCAGGTGTATACAACTCTTGGTATCCTAACCAAAAATACATTATGCCTAGGGAAAAATATTGTTTTCCAATGTATAACTGTGTTACTTGTGAGATAATGTAGCCACAGTCTGTCTGTCCTACAGTCCACAGTTGAGCCAGAGGGACAGAGTTAAATGTTGTATTTATTGACCAAACTGTGTAAATGATGTATTGGAACCATGGAATCAACCTCTGCCTTTGCTTTTTTTCATTTCAGTTTGAAATCTGCTAACTGAATTAAATAAATCAATTGAAGTTTTATTGTTATATTTTCTGAACTTGTATGTATTATGATGGATCTTATTTTTTGGCAGTAATTATGAATATCATTTGAGCCTTCCTCGTCAAATGTTAATGTTTATAAAGGAAGTTCAAAAACCTTTGAAATCTTTTATAGATGAGAAACACTCCTCAACTCATTTAGACTGTACAGTGGACCATGCACTCATTTCATCCGTACACTAAGGAAGAAGCTTCAAACAGCCAGGTCCCTGCATGTGTTACCGTTAGCTAACTAACGTTCACTCCAGCCTAGTCCCTAACCTAAACTCTGGTTACTCATCTCTTAAAACATGTGATGGCTCGTGTCAATCACCCAATAAAAGGACATAACCGGTATGTAATTGTGTTTAAAACACCCACCCCCCTCCTCTCATCGTTGGGTAAGTTTGGGTGTTTTATGGTTCTTTGTGGCTGCCTATGCCTGCTCCCAGGAGAAGACTAGTGGGGACAAAGTGCAACCCTGTCCTCCCCTGTCCTTTTCTAGGGGCATTAGAGTGTTGCATCAGGTCAGTACGGCAGAATAGTGTCTGAAGAGAGCGTGTCCAGGGAACACTCTCAGCATGGCTCGGATACAGCAGCTCTCCTGGTTGCTCTTCGGCCTCCTCTTCCTGGTTGGACTACAGTGTGACCAAGGGGAGCACGCCGTCCAAGGACCACGCATCAAGAGGGACATCAGTAATGACCAGTGAGTTTGGTGATAAAAGAGGATTTTAGTGATGGCCAGTGGTTGTTGGAATTGTGGTTATAGTTTTTTGATCTGCAAGAATGCAGTGTCTGCTAAAAACATTTGTGTAATGTAATATTATTATCTTAACAGTGATTTAATTTGTTACATAATATTTTCCTAAACCACATTTTTACCCTTTGCAATAATTTTAAGTTATCTGGAAATATCTTCGCCTTAGTCAAGCAACTCAAAAAAAAGCTCAACCAAGCATCACCTCCAAATGGTGAATTGAATATATTGCTATTGGAGAATATGTACATTTTAGTCAGCGAAGTCATTAATCAAAATATAAAAAATAAATTAACAGGGTTGAGTACCTAACCTACATGCTTTATTATAGCTTATTTATAGTGTTACTTGTTGTGTGTGTGTATATACAATTAAAATGTTGATACATTGGATCTGTCCCCATGTAAATGAAAGATTTAAATACTTTTCTGGTTGCATTCCTACAAGGCCGCGCATGGTATCAGAGAACGGTCACCTGGTCTTTTCCACCCATAACAAAGAGATCCGCTTTCAGACCTCAGGGTCCGGCAGTGTCAAAGTGGGAACTGAGGACCTCACTCAACTGATGAGTCAGGTACACACACACACACACAAGGGAAATTCTTAAATGGATAAACATATCCACATTGATAGATGATTTGTAGAAATGTTTTCATGTGCTGTACCGTCTTTTCGAAAAGCATCCATCTTTCTTGAATGTTTTTTTTTTCTAACTAAAATTGTAGAAATCGTATCAGATCAAGCGGTGGATATCATCAATGACATGATAATCGTAACGTTGGGACGTGATTAGATTTTCTTTTATACTTATCTTGTTCACAGAACTATCTTTAGGAAAATATGCCCAAAAAGCACATTCTTCAAAATAGTCCATCTGTTCTGTCTCTCAACACCTATATAAGCTAGTGATTTTCACATGATACTATGAATCATTAACAACCTAGAAAGAGCAGACTCTGCAATTAAACCAGCATTTGACCAAAGATCAAAAGACTATTTATTAAAGTCAAATGTAATTGTAGTATGGTTATGGTGGGTTTGGAATACTATGTAATTATTGAGTAATTAATCTTTTAGAAACATCATTGAATCATGGTGAAGAAACATGTAACATCACGACTTCCATACCAAGTCTTCTTTACTTCTTATTTCAGATCAAAACAAACAAAGTTGACATCGACAATATAAAACAAAATGGAGGTGGAACTTCCCCTGATGTCACAAACCAACTCAATTCGCTCAACACAAAGGTGTCATCACTTGAAATTAAAGTGACAGCACTAGAACAGGTAGGTACAGCAGGGTCTAATTCTTACACATGGATGAATCTTATTCTATATTATCAGAAATAATAATTTCCCTAACTCCATACCCCTTATCCTCTTCCTCTCACTCTCCTCCCTCTGTCCTCTCTCACTCTTCTCCTTCTTTCTCTCCTCTCTATCCCTTCCTCTCCCAGACGGTCCAGAGAAAGACATGTAACAGTAATCCCTGTCAGAATGGAGCCACCTGTTTGGACCTGCTCGACTCTTTTCACTGCATGTGCCCCAGCAACTGGGGGGTAAGTGGACACTGGAGTTGGGGCACACACACACACACACACACAGAGACACAGAGACGGAGAGCCCGCACCCGCATGTTTGTGTTATTCCTGTTGAAATCTCGTTGTGTGTCTGCAGGGTCCAAACTGTGCTGTGGATGTGAATGAGTGCCAGATCTTTGTCGGGACCTCTCAGGGATGTCAGAACGGAGCCACTTGTATCAACACCCCTGGATCCTTTACGTGAGGCCACACACACACTGAGACAGACGCGCACACACGCGCACACACACACACTGAGACAGACAGAAAGGCGCTCACACACACATACATGCACACACACTGAGATAGACATACACACAGATAGACACACACACACACACACTGAGATAGACGCAGGCAGGCAGGCAGGCATACACACACACACTGTACACATGCACACACTCAATCTGTCTTGTATTTCTCTTACAGTTGCACCTGTTCACCAGAGTGGTCTGGTACCCTGTGTACGAGCCGCTATGACGACTGTCAGGGTGCCGCTCAGGACCTGTGTGTCCATGGGACGTGCATCGACGCAGACAGAATCACACCCAACGTGGTAACTGTCAATCATCATTCAACAGTGTTGGTCTCCGATTTGATTTCATGGATCTCATCTGTTTAAAAACAGAATAGTCAGCAATTTTTCTTAGCTGTAGCCTGCCCTGTTTAACTAACCAAAGAGTCTTTCATTTAATTAACGAAGACTGTCTAGACAAGGTCATTTATTTCAGCCAATGTCTCCAGCCTGGTCCCTTGGCTTCAAACAGTTAGCTTTATGTGATACATGCCCTGTGAAGAAAGCAATTAGTAGATTAGATTTCGCACTGCTAGCTACCAATGCCTTAATGTTTTATTTTATTTTATTAGAGTAGACTAGAGCAATGAAACACGTATTTTTCATAGTGATGATAGATCTGAGACCTGCATTAGGGTAGTAGGGACTGATCCATTACCAGTAGTACATAACCATTTACCCCTTGGATATCGAATCAAATACATTATTTATAGGCAAAGATCATTCAGTATGCCTTCAACCTCTTTTTTTTTTTTAAAGGCCCTTTGCTAATCTTATTGGGCATCGGTTGAGTAGGCCATCGACATTATAGAAATAGAATAACTCTAGAATGCCTATTTCTATGATGTATGTCATCTCACCTCACATCAGTGAATCACTACTAGTGATCGGTACACATTATGTACATATTCTATTGATGGGAGTTGACATGAATCCATGCCATGTGGTGTTATTTCATTCCAGCCCAAGTTTAAGTGTGTTTGTGATGATGGTTGGATGGCCCCAGCCGGCAACCCAGCATGTATCTCAGACGTGGATGAGTGTAGCCTTGCCCAAAAGCCTTGCTCCACCAACCCCCCTGTGACCTGTTACAACACCCAGGGCTCCTTCTACTGTGGCTCCTGTCCTGCTGGTAAGAGCCGCTCAGTGCTCACAGTTTCCTTATCATAAATGGTATTGTGCATTAGGCCTGAGGAAACTGATGTTTGGTGACCCAAAATGGCTGACATAGTTGGTTACCTCCATGTGGTTGCCAGATGGATGCTTCTTCAGTCCTCCAAAATAGCATGTTTTGATCTTGAGTCTCAAATTCAGGTATACAAGAGTACTTCTTAGGACAAAGACATTGCTGTAGCAAATCTGTACTTCACTGTATTTTGTTGGGTTTGAACTTGAGAAGGTACAAGAAAGCACACGATTTGCTATTTGCAGAGATGTTCACAAGTCTTTGAGGTAGAGTATAAGTCAAGTCTCAAGTCCTTTTTGGCAATGGCTTTCTGCCTGCTGTGGGTTCGGTCTATAAATTATTTCCTACATTCCTTTTTGGACAATTTCATGAATTTAAAGTTAGTTGCCAAACACGGTCATAATTATATAATTTAAAGCATATTATTTAAATATGACATTATTTCACATACTATGATAAACGATTGCTAACTTTTGCTTGTCTTAACAAGCTTAACCTGAGATAAACGATAGCTTAACTTTTGCTTGCGTTTGAATGTTCTGATCTATACAACAATAGCATACACAGTGTCCGCTCAATCAAATAAGGACAAAGTGCAAATATGAGTAACCACTATCCTCCCATTTGAAATAGATACGTCCTTGTCTGCATATTTTTTTGCGTAACGCAGACATTCTAGAACGCTTTTGAGCCCTCTGTATTAAACTACTTTCTCTGTGTTACAATGCTGCCTGTTCCATGTTATCTGACAGAATGCACAACAAAAACTTATCCCAGCACTGACTTGCATTGTTCACGAGTCTCTCATCTAGAGTCCAAGTCAAGTCTCAAGTCAATTGATCACGAGTCTAAGTCAAGTCGCGACTTAAGTACGACTCAAGTCAGAGTCTCAGACTCGAGTTTCCATCTCTGGCGATTTGTGAGTGTTACTGAATATCAGTTGGAAACGGCTGTCCTTAGCTCCTAGCAGAACTAACCTTCTCAGGTAATACTCTGACATTAAGGGATTCTGGTTCTTATTACTTTACTCTGGGAACAACCCCATGGTGATTAACTGAACTCTACACAGGAACAGTGGCTATTCTATGTGTGAAGATATGTGGATTTTTTAAAGAATAAATGTTATGCTTGCTTGTATGTCATTACAATAAACATTGCATCTGTAAACTAAATGTGAATGTAACCTTGAATAATATGCCTATGCCTAACTGTAATAAACAATGATCGCCTGTGTTGGCGTTATAATTGTCCTTAACACTGTTGGTTTTGCATTCCTCCAGGATGGCAGGGCAACGGCTACAGCTGTCTGGATGTGAATGAGTGTTCCACTAATAACGGAGGATGCTCCACTACTCCCATGGTCCAGTGTCTCAATACCATGGGCTCCTTCCACTGTGGAACCTGTCCTCCAGGTAACTAACCTTAACCCTTAACCTGCTCCTTCAGTCCATGGTCCAGCGTCTCGATACAATGGGCTCCTTCCACTGTGGAATCTGTCCTCCAGGTAACCAGATCTGTATCTGGATGAATGTTCTGGAACCTCTCCATCTTCCTTCTTTACCCTCCTCTCTGCTGTTTTCTGATATTTATCTAATAGTTAAAACATGTCTTATTTTCTGTTGCCACAACTGATCTCTTAGTGATACACACACACACACAACATTTAGACCAACATGGTGTTGGTCATCATACTGTAAGAGAGTTCTTACACAAAAAAGTGGATTTGGTGTACCACAGAAGAAAGGGGTCCTTGTTTCCCTCTCTGTGGTTATGGCGGATGCCAGCTGGCAGGGGGATACTAGCTGACTCATGGTAGTTTTCAGTAATATGTCTCTGATGAAAAGCAGATGCCTGACTATGTAGTTTGTCCAGCGCTAGCCCCATCCAGAGATCTCTTTGTGTGTACTCTCTAGCCCTCTGGCTCTTTTTCAATCTCACTTTGTCGATCTCACTCACTCACTCACTCACTCACTCACTCACTCACTCACTCACTCACTCACTCACTCACTCACTCACTCACTCACTCACTCACTCACTCACTCACTCACTCACTCACTCACTCACTCTCACAATAAGAATTCTCACACTCTTAATTCAGAATGTTGCGTTTAGACTGATGTATAGACCCGCTGGTTGATTGGTGGATTTATTGATTGACTGATTGATTTATCTGTATCCAGGCTATGAAGGAGATGGGAGAACCTGCACTCAGGCTAACATCTGTGCCAGTAACAATGGAGGCTGCTACCCCCTGGCTACCTGCTCTTCCACCCCAGGTAAACGTGCACGCACGCACACACACACACACACACACACATCTACCTTTACAGCACCTCATGACCGGTGGCCGTGAGGATAAGACAGGGCCATTATAGCAGCCGTTGACAGCTCTGCTCTCTCTCACCTCCTGATGGCTGACATCCATTATAAAGACTGTTACAGCCAGGAGACTAAATTATGATGCTGTCACATGAGTAGAGGCTGGAGTGCTGAGAGAGCAGAGACACCAGAAAGCAATGCCCTATCCTCCAAATAAGGAAATGTAGTATACTTTTACTGCATGGTAGTTAGGGAGATTGGTTTATTTCTTTAACAATTTGTCCTTGTTCATACTGAATCCCTTGTCTCTCATCTTTATATCGTGTCCAGTAAATGCACCTGTGTCTTTAATGTTATGGTGAGTGAGTTAATTAATCAGGTATCCTCACCACATCTCTGCGCTTCCAGGCTCCACCATCCCAGTGTGCACCTGTCCCCCGGACTACACAGGAAACGGCTACGGCCCAACAGGATGCACCCAGAGCAGCAATATATGCCAGACCAACAATCCATGTGTCAATGGACAGTGTGTGGTGAGTGTGGATTACATGGGACTCTAGCAGCTTCATATTCCTTAACCCATGACTTGTCTAGAAGGTTTTCATCTACACAGTATATTATTTGGGTTTTGATAACATTTTTGCTCTATCTCCCCCCCCCCCCCACAGCCTACTTCCACAGGGTATCTGTGTACCTGTAGTCCTGGCTGGGGAGGGGTGAACTGTGACCAGAATGTAAATGAGTGTGCCAGCAACCCATGTCAGAACGGAGGTACCTGCACCGATGGACTCAACGGATTCACCTGCACCTGCACTGACCAGTGGACTGGGCCAACCTGCCAGACTGCACAGCAAGGTGTGTGTGTGTGTGTGTGTTTGTGCATGTGTTCGTGCCGTGAATGTATATCTGTGCCTTTATGGAATGGTATGAATGATAAAGAGAAATGGACTTATTTCAGGGAGTTTTGCTGTGTGTGTACTGTGTGCTTCACTTACCTGTGTGTGTGTGTGTGTGTGTGTGTGTGTGTGTGTGTGTGTGTGTGTGTGTGTGTGTGTGTGTGTGTGTGTGTGTGTGTGTTGTCAGTGTGTGGAGGCTACCTAACTGGCCCGGCTGGTACATTCAGCTACCCCAACACCCCTGGTAGTGACCAGTACGACCACCAGGTCAGCTGTGCCTGGGTCATCAGAACAGACGCCAACAAGGTCAGTGTAATCTAATTCCACACAGTCACTTACACACAGCAGGTCCTGGACCTTACTGGGCTCACAGTCTAACAAAGAGTTTGGTATGTGCTCTTCCATACTGTTACATCAGATGGAATAAGCCTTTTTGTTGATTTGTATGATTTGAATGCCTAACAATATATGACATTTGTTCTATACATTGTACAGTAGCTATAGAAGATGAATAAGTACAAGTCAAGTGGAATAATTATTTAATGAAGTGTTAATACTGTGGTGTTCATTTCTTCCCAGATTGTACGGATCACCTTTCCTCACTTTGAGCTGGAGAACAGTGCCAACTGTAACTTCGACTTCCTTCAGATCCACGATGGCGAGAGCGCCTCAGCCTATCAGTTAGGGAAATACTGCGGTACCAGCAACCCCGCAGAGCTCTTCAGCTCCCACAATGCATTGTACTTTTGGTTCCGCTCTGACCACTCCGTCAACGCAGGCGGCTTCACTGTGGCCTGGACCTCACAGACACCAGGTGTGTGTGTGTGTGTGTGTGTGTGTGTGTGTGTGTTTGTGTGTGTGTGTGTGTGTGTGTGTGTGTGTGTGTGTGTGTGTGTGTGTGTGTGTGTGTGTGTGTGTGTGTGTGTGTGTGTGTGTGTGTGTGTGTGTGTGTGTGTGTGTGTGTGTGTGTGTGTGTGTGTGTGTGTGTGTGTGTGTGTGTGTGTGTGTGTGTGTGTGTGTGTGTGGATGTGTGTGTGGATGTTAGCAAGAGACCTAGATAAAATTGATTGTTTGCAATCTACCTGAAATAGCTTAGTCAGGTGTTACCTATGTACAGTCCTCTCCTCAATCTGTATACCTGTTTGTTTCACCTCCAGTATGTGGCGGGGAGTTGACCGAACCCTACGGTAACATCAACTCACCTGGTTACCCTGGCAACTACCCTCCCAACCGTGACTGCTATTGGACAGTTGACGTGGCCCCTGGCCTGCTCATCACCTTCGCCTTCGGAACCCTCAGCCTGGAAAACCACCCTGACTGTAACTATGACTACCTGGAGGTGAGGCTGGCACCATGGCAACATCAACATTTCCCTTCAGCCATGAAATATATACAGCACCACACATTATGGGAATATTAAGATTTTTCATTATCATCCGCAACTATGAAAGTTCTAGGTCTGTTACTGTAATGGTTGTCTATCCTTGGTTCTATGTTCTGTGTTCTAGATCCGGGATGGTCTCCTCCCAGAAGATCCGGTTCTAGGGAAGTACTGCAGAAATGAGTCTCCTGCCCCTCTCCAGACCACGGGACCTGCTGCATGGATCCGGTTCCACTCTGACTTCTCTAACTCTGACCGTGGCTTCCACATAACATACACCACCTCTCCATGTAAGAGATCTCTGTCATATCAACTACTGTTAACAACTGACGTTTTTCAAAGATAGGATTATTACAAGGATTCTCAATGTTTTGCAATGCAGTATGCAGGTTCTCTGGGTCCCAGATCTCTTTGTGCTGTTTTGCTAATTCCTTTGGTCATTCCAAAAATGACCATAGGAGTTAGATAAACATAACAAAGTGATCTGGGACGCGGCTGTTCTAAAGGATCTCCCTCTACAACTGAATGTCATGTGTCTGACTCTCTCTGTTCTAGCTGATCCTGGTTGTGGAGGAACCTTTACAGAGAGCGAGGGCATCATCATCTCCCCCAACTGGCCCAATAACTACGCCCACAACCGCCAGTGTATCTACGTCATCCGCCTGCCGGCCAATGAGATTGTCTCGCTCAATTTTACACACATGGCCTTGGAGTCCCACAGCGGTTGTATGTTTGACTATGTGGAGGTACAGTAGTGTGTGTGTGTGTGTGTGTGTGTGTGTGTGTGTGTGTGTGTGTGTGTGTGTGTGTGTGTGTGTGTGTGTGTGTGTGTGTGTGTGTTTTGTGTACCCGAAGTCCTCACAAGGATAGTAAAACAAGGACATTTGGACAAGTGGGGACATTTTGCCAGTGTCCCCACAAGGAAAAATGCTATTTTAGGCTTAGGGTTAGAAATAATGTTAGGGTTAGGGGTTACAGTTAGGTATAACTTTAGGGTTAGGAGTTGGGGTTAAGGTTAAGGTTATGGGTTTGTGATTGAGGTTTGTGATTGAGATTGTTGGTGGTGTCAGGGTGCTTTGTCTCTGGGAGGGGGGATTAGCTATGATGTGTGTGTGCCTGTATCTCTTTGTCCTCTTAACATTGTTCATGTTTGACTCTCCTGGTTGTGTTTCCCAGGTCCGTGATGGTAGCACAGAGACGGACCCTCTGATTGGGAAGTACTGTGGGAACACCATCCCTGCCCCCATCATGTCCTCCTCCAATGCTCTCTGGATCCGCTTCAAGTCTGATGGATCAATCAGCCAGGCCGGGTTCAGGGCCACATACGAAGTCGGTGAGGAACACAAACACGGTCTAACCACACCAGTAGCAAAACCCTTTCTCTTAACCATCTTGTCACTGGCAAACCCCAACAGTGACAAACCACAAGCTCTTCAGGTATACCAACATCATGACCCGGGAAATGTAGGTGTACTAGTAATGGACTGGGTCTATATATTATAGTGCTTTTCACTAGGTCTCTAAGCAGTTAAAATCTCTAGTCCTGTGACACATCTCCTCAATCTCTCTCCCCAATCTCTACCTCTGTAGTAATTACATTTCAGCGCAGAGCCTAATAAAAGTGTGAGGGTTTTATGTGAAGGATAAAAAGGATTGTGTCACACTGGACACAATCCTTCTGGTTCTTCTGCCCCCTTCCCACACCATACAGGTTTGGGTGTGTGTGTGTGTGTGTGTGGCCATCTCACGTGTGTATACCTAGCCTGTATCTGATTTAGCAGCTGCTTGAGAGACTTTAAGGTTATATCAGCAATATTGAGTTACCGACAGTCGTGTTCTGTTCAATGTTCTCTACCTCCATCTTATTGAACCTTAAGTCTTCCTGCTGCTTCGGCAATCCCTGGTGATTCAACACACGGTGAGTAGTGTGTTCGTGTGTGTTTAATGGCCCACCCTCCACTCCAACTTCTGCACCTGGAAGTGGCCTGTCAGACTGGACAACTTAGTGTCAAGGCCTGGGATGAATATCCAGTGTGATTCCCAATGCTGGTTGTCTTCGCTCCATATTTGCACGTACAGTATGTGGAGTGTAACAGTCGTGTACGGTGATCTGAGGGAAAAGACATTTCCCAACATTTAGTAGGCGCTCTTACAGGCACATAATTTTCGTTATCTGGCAACTGGTTTGCAGTCCATTAGAATGAATGAACTTGACCTCCTGTTCCAATTAGTTTGTGCATAGCCATCTAGAAGGTCCCAATGAAGTTCTGTCTCTTTGCCAGGCTGTGGTGGCACCTTCTCTGGGACGGGTCAGATCCGGACCCCGTACCACCCTGATGCCTACCCCCACAACAAGGAGTGTGAGTGGGTCATCAACCAACAACAGGGCTATGTTGTCACCCTCAACTTCCTCACCTTCGACATCGAGAGCGGCTCCTGTGTCTATGACTTTGTTGAGGTATTCAGACTTCACTCCAGCCTATCATTCTTGAATTCTGCCTCTGATTGTCCAACATCATCAATAATATATATCGATTTTTTTACTATTGTTATCATTACAATATAAACAATAATTTCTAAAGAGATGAGATGAGCTGATCTAATCTCAACCTCTATCTCTCCCTCTCTCTCTCTCTCTCTCTCTCTCTCTCTCTCTGTGTGTCTCTCTCTCTGTGTGTCTCTCTCTGTGTCTCTCTCTCTCTCTCTCTGTCTCTCTCTCTCTCTCTCTCTCTGTGTGTGTGTCTCTCTCTCTCTGTGTGTCTCTCTCTGTGTGTCTCTCTCTCTCTCTCTGTCTGTGTGTCTCTCGCTCTCTCACTCTCTGTCTCTCGCTCTCTCTCTCCTTGTGTCTCTCTGTGTGTCTGTCTGTCTCTCTCTCTCTCTCTCTCTCTCTCTCTCTCTCTCTCTCTCTCTCTCTCTCTCTCTCTCTCTCTCTCTCTCTCTCTCTCTCCCCAGGTAAGGGACGGCTCCACGGTGAACTCTCCTCTGATTGGTAAATACTGTGGCACCACCACGCCAGCCATACTCCAGTCCACCCAGAGGTCTATGTACATCCGCTTCAAGACTGACATGTCCGTCTCTAACCACGGCTTCACCGCAGCCTATGACTCTGCTATGGAGGGTATGCACCGGGTGCTCATGGAATATGGAGTTTATTCTGCCTTGACTAAAAGCTCAAGTATCTACTACTGTGTATGTGTTTTCAGTGTCAGTGAGTGGTGTCTGTGAGTGTCCTGGGACTGGGTACTGTGACAACAAAATGTTTTCAAATCCGTTGTCTCTGTATAATGTTTCAATAAAGATGTATTGTGTTGACTCTATGAATGAGGTATAAAATAACACTAAATGTTAACCCAATTTGAGCCTGTTTCCCTGTTTGATGCCAACATGCCAGGTTGTGGCGCTACTCTTAATGACCCGTCGGGCTCCCTCACCAGCCCTGGGCATCCCAACAACTACCCCCATGGAGCCAACTGCACCTGGTACATCTCTGTCGCCCCCGGCAACCTCATCCGCCTGTCCTTCACTTCCTTCAACATGGAGTACCACACCAGCTGTAACTATGACTACGTGGAGGTGTATGACAATGGCACCGTGGCGACTGGGACCAAACTTGGCAGGTAGAGTGCAGTAGACGCTAACTGAATCTTGTCAAGGTGTTAAGAACCTGTGGCAATATGGTGATTACCCTAAATCATGTTAATGTGTGTGAACATTGGCATGATTCAAAGTCAATATCCACTCTAGAAGTGATTCAGTCTCGTGATAATTTACTCCAACTCAACGTCATCTCAAACTTCAGTCAACTTCTGTTGGTGAGTGATCAGATTGATTGTTTGAGCATGAATGACTGAGTCCCCCCCCCCCCCCATCTGGGCCATCTCTTTCCAGGTACTGTGGTCGGTCCGTCCCTCCCTCTCTGACCAGCACAGACAGCCTGATGACTGTCCTCTTTGTCTCCGACATCAGCCTAGCAACCGAAGGCTTCTCTGCCAACTATGTCTCCATCGACGCCTCCACCGGTAAGGTTACAAGAAACATTACAGTTACCCTTGGCATCCTCTATTTCCATTTACGACCCCCCCCCCCTCAACAACGCATTCATTCCCATTCACAGAAAAAGTTCCATAAAATGTGTGATATAAATGAGGGTTAGAAAATCACCGCCACCACGAGTACTGTTACCCTCGACAACATCAGGAATTCCAATTAACAGAGGAATAGAAAATGACTTGTCACGTAAAATAGATGAGGTATCGGGGTTCGAGGGGGTTCAAACCTTGCTGATTGTGTAATTTGTAACAAAATAACCTAAACTAAATTCAGCAAGAAAACATGCAGAAATGAAGATTATATCCGAGTTTGACCCCCCCCCCCCCCCCCCCCCCCAATATTTTCCTCAACTCCAGTCGAACTAGAATATGGTGTTGAGGTCTGGTTACTACAAGACTACCCTTATGTTAACCCCACCTCCGTCCCCTCATATTCACTAAATCATATTCATCTCATGTCTTCCCCAGACTGTAGTGAGACGTTCACCTCCCCTACAGGAGAACTCAGCTCTCCCAACTTTCCCAGTAACTACCCCACTAACCGCCAGTGCACCTACAAGATCATCGTTGGGGTCAACATGCAGATCATGCTCAACTTCACTGACTTTAATCTGGAGGGCTCACCACCCAACTGTGGTTTCGACTATTTAGAGATCAGGTGAGCACCCATTCATAACGGACCGGATCTAATTCAGCTGTTACTCGAGGATGAGCAGGGATTTTTGTGTAATTAGTACCAAGCCAGGCAAGAAAACCGATGCCAAAGTGAGTGACTGTGAACCCAATGTACAATAATACGTCATTAGAATAAAATGTGTCGTCAAGCGTGACGAGACGTAAAGCTGTTAATATAACTGCCAACCTAAATGCCACTATTTATATCTCCCATGGTTCTCTCTGTCCCACAGAGATGGCGGTTATGAAACCTCTCCTCTGATTGGCAAGTTCTGCTCCACCCAGAGGCCTCCAATGCTGGTTTCCCATAGCAACCGCCTGTGGCTCATGTTCCGTTCTGACTCCTCTGTCACCTTCCCTGGTTTCAGGGTACACTGGGACGGCACGCAGACAGGTGTGTGTGGGAGAAATTTACATTTCACTAGCATCATCTTCAACAGGTATTGTGCTACAAACCAGAACATGTACTATACTTTGTCTTCTCAGAATCTTAACTCCATCCCTCTTTTTTTACCTCTCCTCCTATTCCTCGCCTATTGTTCCTGCCTTTTCCCAAACTAGGCTGTGGAGGTACTCTGACCACCAGTTCAGGAGGGTTCTCCTCTCCTAACTACCCCTTACCCTACCACGCTAACGCTGAGTGCTACTGGCTGATCAAGGCCAGCGCTGGGAGCCTGATCACACTCAGTTTTGGCAACTTCGATCTGGAGTCCAGCACCAGCTGTATATATGACTACCTGGCCGTGAGTACAGAACACTGTTCAAGGTTATCACATAGGTTATAACAGCCAGTCAATACAAACTGAAATTGAACGCGAGAGACAGTTAGGTGTTTGTGACATTGTTGAAAGAAAAGCATATCCTTTTGATGTTAGAAGAATATCTAACATAATGTCTGTCTGTCTGCCTGCCCGTCTGTCCGAAGGTATACGATGGGAACAGCACTAACGCACCACAGCTGGCCAACCTGTGTGGGACTCAGTTGCCTGCCCCCATCAACTCCAGTAGGAGTCAGCTCTATGTGAAACTACACACAGACAGTATGATCGCAGCTGGAGGCTTCGTGACCACGTATACAACCAGTGAGCATCTATTACAGACACACAAGTCTAGCTTTACACCAATATACATCCCCAGTAGCCACTCCATGTAATGTATGTAATGTAATGGAGCTCTATGGTGATCGTAAGCCATCTGGCTTTCCAAACACTCCATCCAGCAATCTCTGTGTGCTGCTTGAGCTGATTTGGTTATAATTTTGTAGGGTACATTTTACATTCTTGTTATCCAGTTCTACACATGTTTACTTTGACATAGTTACATCTGAAGCTTGAGATGCAGTAAACCTTATTACAGTTCATGCCGTGCCATACCTAAGTGCCTTCAATGGTATCCCAGGGTGCCTTTTGTTTGGTTTCCATGGAAACTGGGTTAGGGAACGCACTCTTGGGGTTCGAGAGGTGAGGAGACCGAGTTGGCAGAGGTACTCACACTACAAAAGAATGTCAGAGTGGGGACTGGCTTTAGTTCTTATTGTCAATGTTGTCAAATGGGTGTTCTGGAAGTCATGCTGAAAGGATAATAGGTCAGTCTTAGTGAAGTCTATCTTGTTTTGTTTCTGTCACACAGCACTTTTCCAACTTGGCCCTGAACTCATGTTCTCATTCTGTCCCTGGTACACTAATTGTCACTTAGGTTTATACAGAGAGGTCAGCTCTGCTCTCAAGCTAGTTATTCCTGGAAAAATAACACAGTTTCAGTTTGACTCTCACAGAATTGAAAAGATTGCGATGTTGGCCTTTTTGTTGGCTCTCCTGCTTAAAATTTCGGTCCAAAAACACAATGTACATTTAATTCCTTTTCAATTTAATATTGGAATATATTTTGATAACAAGTAAATATATCCTTCTAAATATCACCATTAAATCCAACTCACTCTGTCTTCCTTTAGGCTGTCAAGGTGTGCTGATTGCCAACCAGGCGCGTGGGCAGATTGAGTCTCTGAACTACCCCAACACCTACCCCCACAACTCCCTGTGTAGCTGGACCATCCAGGCCTCCATGGGCAACACCATCAACTACACCTTCATGACATTTGACCTGGAGGGGACCAGCGTCTGTAGTTTCGACTACGTCAAGGTGCGTGGTGACATTGGTTAAGTCTCAAGTGGCACCCCATCCCCTTTATAGTGCACTACATTTACCAGAGCCCTAGATAGATAGATAGATAGATAGATAGATAGATAGATAGATAGATAGATAGATAGATAGATAGATAGATAGATAGATAGATAGATAGATAGATAGATAGATAGATAGATAGATAGATAGATAGATAGATAGATAGATAGATAGATAGATAGATAGATAGATAGATAGATAGATGTTTTGTGATTCTAGTGTGGTTTAATGTACTCTAATCAGAGTACCATCATAACATTTGGAAACTGAATGGATCTAAATGATAGAGGTTGAAACTGACCCATGTTGACCTGGCCTGAGCTTTCTGTTCTCCCAGATGACATCACTCCAGGAAAGGCATCGTCAGGCCAGGAGGTCACCACCCCCTTCATGTGATTAGTGTTTTGTGTTAGTAGTCATGGGTGATGGGTTGGACCATTCAATTCTGGGAGGAAGTATCAGTTTCCTCTGCTTTGCTCTATTGACTCACCACATGGACAGGGAGCAGGAGACAGATGGACCGCTGACTCTGCTTATACTCAGGAGATAAGATAGTATACACAGTGACTCTGGTTCTCACCACATGCATTTTTTTTATATACAGTAAGAAGTTAGATATCAGCTCTCTCTACTCTGTAGGGTAGCTGAGCTGAAATATAATTTGGTTGACGCCTGCATGGAAAGTAGGTGATAGACAATTTGTTCTGATCTGTATAGATTTGAGCACAAGTTCTCACAGGGGTTGCTTTTGACATAATTTTCAAGGAAGACCTCATTTCTTAAAACATGCTACAAGGGTGGTCTTTCATGGCTTACATAATACCAGTGAGTTCTATGGCTTTTCATCTAACTCACTCACTGGAAATAAATGTCTCTGTGGAAACAAAATAGTGCTGTTTTCAACTGGCCCCCTTGTCACCATGACAACCACAACACACATGGATGACATCACAGTTAAATAGACTCATTCTGTGTGGGTCTAGATTTCCTGGAGACGGTAATTCACCTCCTGCTGCTGCCTTGCTATTTGGCTAGGCTGATCTCACCACTGTTTTTGTTGCCTACACTCTATTTCACAGACCTGAAACATTATAGTGCCATTCTAAGTATTTACCTCATGTGTGGGCCATGGTCGAAATGAATGCCAAACATTTCATAATTTTCAGTGTACAAAACTGAAATGTCTCATGAAGATGATGTCATGACGTTGTACTCTCAAATAACGTTGATTGTAACTGAGGGAACAATAACACATGACCCTTTTATAAGAAGTACACAATCGTAATTCAACTATCTGTAATTATATTAGTCTGAATTGTCCTTTAGTCCTTACAGTATATCAACAGGCGTATGGGGATGTCAAGCTTTGTATTACATGAAAGGTCATTTTCTCATCATTACCTGGTCTAACCTCTGATCTCTAACCCTCATAGAACGTATGGCTTGGTTAGTACAGATGAGGTAAACACATTTTTTATGAGATTGGAGAACACATTGGGAGGGATCTTAGACCACTCCTCCATACAGAATCTTTCCATATCCTTGTTATCCTTTGTCTGCGCTTCTGGACTGCCTGCTTCAATTCAAAACACAGGTTTTCAATGGGGTTCAAAGTCCGGAGTCTGCGATGGCTATTGGGTCGTCTCACCTCAAAAACCACAAGAAAGAGGATGTCTGACAAGTAGTATGGAGCTGCGTCTTTGAGTATTGTTTCTTCATCCTATGTAATGTATTCTCAGTGAATTTGGTGATGTTTTTTTTCCCCTGTTCAGAGAAATTTGTCATTGAAGTTTTATATTCCATCCAACATCCTGATTTTACCAAGTTCTGACCACTAGATGGTGCTGTTCATGCTATTAGGGGAAACAGGTTTACAAGGTACAACATACTATTTGGAAATGTAATCACGCCCCAAGCCGACCCCAACGGATACTAAATGATCCCGGAGGGACAATGTCTTCGCCAAGCAGCTACAACTTTTTTTTTATTATAATGTTGTAGTGACTGGGTGTATTGATACACCATCAAGTGTAATTAATACATTCACCATGCTCAAAGGGATATTCAATGCCTGCTTTTTATTTAAATTTTTACCCATCTACCAATAGGTGCCCTTCTTTGCGTGGCGTTGGAAAACCTCCCTAGTCTTTGTGGTTGAATCTGTGTTTGAAATGCATTGCTCGATTGAGAGACTTTACAAATAACTGTATGTTCGGGTTACAGAGATGAGGTAGTCATTCAAAAATCATGTTAGACAGTATTATTGCACACAGAGCGAGTCCATGCAACTTATTATGTGACTTGTTTTAAGAACTTAGAATACTTAGCTTTACAGTTTTTATAAAAAATTCCACTGACATTATGGGGTACTGTTTGTAAGCCAGTGACATACAATCTCTATTTAATCCATTTTAAATTCAGGCTGTAACACAACAAAATGTGGAAAAAGTCAAGGAGTGTGAATACTTTCTGAAGGCACTGTACTTCTTAGATTAGACCCCCAGTTTCCACCCCCCTTTCAGGCCTCAGAATATGTCACGGTTCATTCATCTCATCTCCTCTCTCCTCCCCTCTCTCTGTTCTGGTCTGTTACATAAGAACACATCTTGCCAAGACAATGGAGCTTACTGTTGCGTTGTCACCACCTCACCACTATAATAATACAGTATTTTTTAAATGAAAATAGGAAAATATATTTCAGGATTTTAGTACATCTGTTTGAATTTCTATAGATTTCCTGTAGTTCTGAAGTCCTGTGAAGCTAGCCAAATATGTGTATGTTTGTATCTGTAGCTTAGCTAACAGTTCCTAACCTGTCTCCCTCCAGCTGTACAACGGTCCCAACGATCAAGCCCCTCTTATTGGCTCGTATTGTGGGAACACGCCCCCTCCGGCTAACACCACCACTAGCTCCTCCCTTCACATGGTGTTCAGCACTGACTCAACAATTGCCATGACGGGCTTCCAGATGCTCTGGTACCAGAACGGTGAGACCAAAACACAACCACAACACAACCATCAGTAATAGAACCATAACAACCCCCCCCCCCCCCCCCCCCTTCCTGCTGTATTCCATTATGATGTCATTATGATGTAATCTGTTCCTGCTCCTCACTTTTTTCCCCAAACAACTCTGGGAACTCCCCCTGCACCCTCACACCCACATAGGAAAGGGCCTGGCCCAAACACCCAGTGTTACTGAACGATTCACTGTAAATAGGCCTAAAGTACAGCCAAAGTGCTCTGTTTTGAATTATTTAGTATCAGACTGAATGGAGGGAATAGGCAAATGATTGTCAAATGGGGCCGCTTGTGGAAGAATCTTAGCTCAAAGTCGTTCACAGATTCATTGATTGTGCTCTTCATTGCACAATTGCGGACATCGAAACTCTTCATTGATCGTCGTAGACCCATGTCGATTCCCATAGACGAACATAGATCTCATTCCCCTCCTCCAACTGCACAGTGATCCCATTAGATACACTAGCCCAGTCGCCAGCACCGTTTCCCATAGACGTTACAAGTAATTGACCATTTTTCATCAGCATTGTAAAAGATTGGCCTGCATTATAGATATTAGAGATGCATGCAGACGTCTAAGCAACTGTCACACATGTTGTACAATTGACCATAATGCAATTGTGTTCATTCATCACTATGTGGAGATGACCTGTATTTGGGATGTAAGCGGTGCCGATGTTGGTGAAGATCTTGTTGTAGATCAGGGTGGTGTCCGTTTGGTTTGGCTGGGGTAACATGCAGAGTGTTTGAATCCCTGAGCTCAGCCACTGTGGTGCTCAGTTAGGATGCTTGAGCTATAGTGTATATCAAGTAGAAGTGTTTTAAGGGCCATAGTTTGAGAAACTACAGAGCTTAGCAATAATGTACAAAACAGCAGAGAATTAAGGTGAGCTCAGTCAATGAATCAACCAGTTTTCAGAAGAAAAAGAAAAGAAATAACATGTCTAATGGGTTAAATAGTTTGTTGCCTCCTACCAGAGGTCAATTGTTCTGTCAATGTTTGTGTAATTACATTGGTGTAGTATGGTAACACCTCACATTATACAGTATGGACAGGATACTGTTTAGTTGGTAATCAACTGTATAAAGACTGTAAGAAATGATACCCCTTAATGAAAGGTGGCTTTTTGTCATGATTAGTCTCTGTGACCAACACTAACCAGCATCTCTTTCATTTTTACTATCACTATGTCCCAATTACCTCCCCTTCCTCCCAGCTTGCACTTGTTCACTTCCCTTCACTGATTTGAAAGGAAATGACTGGTATTGCAAATATGGTGGAAACTCCAACTAGCCCATAGCTTCAACAATCCAATGCTTTTAGATTTCTGGGAAGGGATGAGCAAGTATACACTTCAGGTGAAAGGAGAGATTAGTGGGACCCACCCCTTATCTCCATCAGCCTTACTGACTCACTGTTGCCCCCTACAGGTTGTGGTGGGGATCTGTCTGGTCCCACGGGCTCCTTCAACAGCCCAGGATACCCCAACAGATACCCCGACAACAGAGAGTGTTTCTGGCACATCCAGACTGCCACAGCAAGCAGCATCACCATCACCATCTATGAGTTTGATGTGGAGTACCACCCTAACTGCAACTATGACGTACTGGAGGTAATAGATAGATAGATAGATAGATAGATAGATAGATAGATAGATAGATAGATAGATAGATAGATAGATAGATAGATAGATAGATAGATAGATAGATAGATAGATAGATAGATAGATAGATAGATAGATAGATAGATAGATAGATAGATAGATAGATAGATAGATAGATAGGTATTTTATTGATCCCCCGGGGGGGAAATTTCATAAAATAATGTGTGGGTGTGTGGGTGTGTCGGTGTGCGTGTATGCATGTGTTTGTGTTTGTGTGGGTCATAGTGAGTGCGTGTTTGATACTGTGTGGTGCAAGCCAGTTTTGCTCACTCCTGTGCTAGCTGTACCCAGAGGGCCTAGCGCAGAGTAGCTCACGCCAGTGGAATGCTGACTTCCACCAGACAGAACAGTGAATGGAGCCAGCGGGGCAGAAATGACCTGGAAATCACAGCTTAGAGAGCTAGCTATCTGGCTTTTATCTGGTCCAACGGCCTCCAACACTGGACTAGCCACGCCACCGCCAAACTACCCACAATCCCTCAGGTTCGTTCGGTGTCTTGAGGGCCACACCCTAACGTCCCACAAATGTCACTTCATCATCATGTGGTTATCTTCTGCTTCTTCCTGTCCTGTAACTGACTAAAGATGTTTGTTGTTGTGGTAGCCCAGCAACACATTCAAAGGATGGTCTGGCAATTAGCTAATTTGATTCCCATGTGTCCTATTTGTAAACCAGACGTATGATCATAGATAAGGATATGAACATAGTTAAGAGAGAACCTCAGCTCTAAATATGCAGTGACAGTCCAAATGTGCATTCTGTAGGGTCTTTGTACCCATCAATGGCCCGTTGTTGCTACATTAGGTTGTATGTACACTGAGTGAGAACAGCCTTCATTTGTCGGGGAACAGACTCTACAAGGTGTAGAAAGTGTTCCACAGGGATGCTGGCCCATGTTGACTCCAATGCTTTCCACAGTTGTGGCAAGTTGACTGCATGTCCTTTGGGTGGTGGACCATTCTTGATACACACTGGAAACTGTTGAGCGTGAAAAACCCAGCAGCTTTGCAGTTCTTGAAACACTCAAACCGGTGCGCCTGGCACCTACTACCATACCCTGTTCAAAGGCACTTAAATATTTTGTCTTGCCCATTCACCCTCTGAATGGCACACATACACAATCCATGTCTCAATTGTCTCAAGGCTTAAAAATCTTTCTTTAACCTGACTCCTCCCCTACATTTACACTTATTGAATGGAACACTGGTCACACTGATCACTTTAATAATGTTTACATTTTATATAGATAGATAGATAGATAGATAGATAGATAGATAGATAGATAGATAGATAGATAGATAGATAGATAGATAGATAGATAGATAGATAGATAGATAGATAGATAGATAGATAGATAGATAGATAGATAGATAGATAGATAGATAGATATCCTATATTCTTTAGATATGATGCATATTCTATCCACATAATGTCTAAACATCCCATCACATATATAATCCAACATTGCTCATACTAATATTGATATATTTCTTAATTCCTTTCTAAATTAGTAAGTATTGTTAGATACTGCTGCACTATTGGTGTTAGGACCACAAGCATTTCACTACACCCGCAATACCATCTGCTAAATATGTGCATGCGACCAATAAAATCTGATTTGATTTAACAGGTGACGTCAATAAGGGATCATATCTTTCACCTGAATTCACCTGGTCAGTCTGTCATGGAAAGAGCAGGTGTTCCTGATGTTGTGTACACTCAGTGTATATTTACGGCTGTATGCCGTAAAACCCAGTGATCTCTACCGTACAATCTTTGTGACCCAAACATATCTTCCTTGACCCTTAACCCCTGACCCCTTAACCCCTGACCCCTAAACCCTGTCTCTCTCTACAGGTGTATACAAGTCCAGACCTGTCAGCTCTCTGTCTCGCCCAGCTCTGCACCACCACCACCATTTAACTGTATCTTCCATACCCATTAACCTCTCAACCCCTGAACCTCTGACCCTTAACCTCTAACTCCTGTCTCTCTACAGGTATACGGAGGCCCTGACCTTTCAGCCCCGAGGCTGGCCCAGCTCTGCACCACCACCTCCAGCCCCCTCCAGGTTTCCAGCACAGGGAACATGGTCACAGTCCGCTTCAAGTCTGACCCCTATGTCAGTGGCCGAGGGTTCAATGCCAGCTGGGTCGAAGTCCAGGGAGGTGGGTGATAGTTGGCTGTAGACACATACTGTACTGCACATACACACAAATACACACACAAGTTTTCACTAAATCCCGCTTCCTCCCCCCTCTCCTCTCTTCCTCCCCAGGATGTGGAGGTCCTATAAAGGCCCCCAGTGGAGAGATCCACTCCCCCAACTACCCCGCCAACTACCCCAACACAGTGGACTGTTCCTGGACCATCTCAGTGGACGTAGGCCATCGGGTCCTCTTCAACTTCACTGACCTGGACATAGAGCTCCACGCCACGTGCCAGTGGGACCATGTAGCTGTGAGTGACTTACTTTATGAACGATGACGTGTGCATGGCCACACACACAGATGTCATGGTCCTCTGAAAGAAGTTTGGCATCTGAACACAGATACATTCTAGTGAAATATCAACTGCTGTTCTGAGGGCAGTTTCCAGTCTGTCCCTCTCACTGGCCTTTGTCATTCTAAGTGGCCTTTGTTCCCATCCTCCCATCACAGAGAGACAAACCACAAATAGAGCAGAGCTTTTTGTCTCTCTGTGGTTTGACCGTCTTCTTGTCACATTCCAGGGCCCATTATTAACACAGTAAAGGGAAGACGTTGCCACAGAAATGATGTGAACGCTAACACCCTGATGTCCCACTGGTCTGTGACACAAGCTAGTGCTACAGATTCTGTTCAGGGAAACAAGTAACCGTCAGTTTAATGCGACAGAGTATTTGTGTGTGTTTGTGTGTGTGTGTGTGTGTGTAGATCTATGATGGACCCAGTATGTCTGCTCCGCTGCTGGGTCTAGTGTGCGGTCAGACACGGCCCGCCCCCATCACCTCCACCCAGAACACCATCTTTGTGCGGTTCAGATCTGATGCCAGCCTCAACCACCGGGGCTTTGCAGCCACCTTCTCCGAGGGTGGGTCGTCAGCACAGATCGAATGGCACCAGATACATATACTGTACCTCTCTTAGCCATTATTGAAACATCGAACACGTCTGGTTCATTACAAATATATTTATGTGGAAAAAAGCAACATTGAAAAACATATATTTCAAAGTTCTGTATCTTTGCCTTTTGCTATACAAGTGTAGTTTTTGGTTTGGATTATTGTTGGTAAGAAATGTGTATTTCTCTCAGCTTGTGGAGCTACATTCTTGACAGATGACGTGGGTGGGGCCATCGCATCGCCAAGGTACCCTGCTGTCTACCCAGCCAATCAGAACTGCAGCTGGATCATCAAAGCTCTGTTGCCATGTGAGTTAGCCAATCATATCACAGAGACACGTCCCTCTATCCACTGCACTACAACTCCCATTCATTTCAATGGCCTGCCATCTTTGGTCATTACCATGGTATTGACCAATGGTACATTGCAATATAAGAAAAATGTAATTCATAGTTATCAGTAACAAACTGAAGTGATGCTGCGTCTTGTTTTCCATTTCTACACTCTACCCACTGCACAGTCAACCATGTGACCCTGTCGTTTACGGACTTTGAGCTGGAGAGTCTCAACTCCAACTGTTCCCACGACGCTGTGGAGATCCTAGATGGAGATAACTACATGGCACCAGTCATTGGTAAGGTCATGTTACAAAATAATACAGATCAATGCTATACAAAGAATATAAACAAGAACAGGGGATAACAGAGACTGTGTAACCCTTTACACTTGAAAATGGCAGATTTGAGCACTGATCACCTCCTAAATTAGAGCCCTGTGGCTGTACAGTAACATGCCATAAATTACATCAGAGCTCACAAAGGCCCATTTCCACGAGTGTAAAGGGTAATGTCATTGTTGCAGCACAAAGCCTTTAACATGCAATAACATCTCTCTTTATCAAAAAACCACTGTGCTGAAGTATTACTGATTACTACTCCAACACAATGAGAGGAAGTTTTCCCATGTTAGTTGTTGTGATATTTCTTTTCCCCTCAGGTCGCTACTGTGGGACTGAGATCCCTCACCCAGTCACATCGTTCAGCAACGCCCTGGTCGTCAACTTTGTCTCCGACTCCTCTGTCGCCATGAAGGGCTTCAGAGCAACCTACACAGGCTCCACCTCAAGTAATGCCTCTAGTTGTATTTGTCAGAATGGTCAACTATTAGTGGGACCCAATGGTTGTGTCACTTAAGGTCTTAAAGTACCTTCAGAAATTGAGTTTGATTCCACATATCTACTGCTATCTATCTATTGCCTATCTTTGTAGAGATCTCCATAGAGAATACATATGACAGTGATCAGTACTGACAGTGACTCACCCTAACCCTCCTCTCACTAATCATAACCCTGTTTTCCTCTCTCAGGCTGTGGAGGGGACTTGATCATGGAGACGGGGGCCTTCAACAGTCCTAACTACCCTGATGCCTACCCTCCCAACGTGGAGTGTGTCTGGACCATCACCAGCTCCCCCGGCAACCGCCTCCAGCTCTCCTTCATGTGAGTCTCCTTTACTTCTTACATATGTTATTACATAGATTATTACATATGTTATTACATCGGTTATTACAAGGGTAATTACATAAGAACAAATGCCTGCATTTTGCATATTCTACGTATACTGAGTATTATTTATTATACTGGAATAAGTATGGAATAAGTTCTAAATACAGTTATAACACTGTTATTACATAGGTCATTACACATCAAAAAATGTATGACTAAGCTAGTAGTTATTATTTACCTCTCCTGAGCCAGTATGTTCCAGCTGCAGCCGAGTTCTGACTGTAACAACGATTACCTGGAGATCCGGGAGGGAAACTCTACAGGCGCTCTGGTTGGTCGGTTCTGTGGGGTCTCCCTCCCCTCCAACTACACGTCTCTGATTGGCCACATCCTGTGGGTCAAGTTCAGCTCAGACTCCTCTCTCAGCGGAGCTGGTTTCAGAGCTACCTTCTCCCACTGTGAGTGTGTGTTGGGTTTTTGCGGGCGTGTGCGTGCCGTAGTGTCTTATTGTACAACCCACTCTCTCGATGACACATTGCATCTCTTCAGATGCTTATCCTCTCTGTTAACTCCTTGCATGTATCACATCTCTGCCGATGGTCTATCAAACTCTTTCAATGACAAGATACAGTACATGAGTTTAAGATGCATCTAGTCATATGTATGCTAAACACATGACACGTGGTCTCTCCTTCTCCAGTGTATGGGAATGACATCACAGGTACGTCAGGACAGATAGCATCTCCCCTGTACCCTCGGACATACCCCAACAACGCAGACTACCGCTGGACCATCACTGTACCGGGAGACGACTACATCCAGATCCACTTCCTAGACATTGACATCGAGGACCTTTATGACTGCTACTATGACAAGCTTAAGGTGTGCATCGTCTAGGCGACTGATTGTTTTGAAATGACGACCTCTTCCTTTCATAGAATTGAAAACATCCCCAAAAGTCATCTTTATTTTGATATTAGGTAATCTTAGATAACTGTCATCCTTGAAAACTCACTGTTGTGTTTGTTGTGATAGGGGGTACAGTAAACATGAAATAATATAATACAATATAAGGAAATCATATCAGCAACTATAAACCATTACCAAGTCTAACCTCTCTTTATGTGTGTGGTCAGATATATGACGGCCCCAACATCCATGCCTACTCCCTGGGGACGTTCTGTGGTCTATACCAGCCCGCCTTGGTCAGTAGCTCCGGCAGCACCATGACTCTAGAATTCCAGTCAGACTCTGTGATGGGAGGAAAAGGATTCCTCATTGAGTGGTCAGCCATACAGAGCTCTGGACCCCTGCCCACCATAGCACCAGGTGTGTGTTTAAGCCAGTATGTGCGCGTGTGTGTGTGTGTGTGTGTGTGTGTGTGTGTGTTACTATACTAATATCGATCTCTCTCTCTGTATGTAGGTGCCTGTGGGGGGGCTCTGATGCCAGGCGACAGCCCCAGGTTCCTCTTCTCCCCCGGCTGGCCAGACAGCTATGACCCTAACCTGGAGTGTACCTGGGTCATCCGTTCCCCTGACTCTATCGTAGAGCTCAACCTGCTGTCTCTGGACATGGAGGACTACCCCACCTGCTACTTCGACAGCCTGGTCATCAGGGATGGTGAGCGAGTGAGAGCGAGGCCTGGATCCTGTTTATTAGGCCACACTGTAGCAAAACCTGGATCCTGTTTATTAGGCCACACTGTAGCAAAACCTTATGTAGGAAAAACGTACCTCTTTGTTTCACTTTGTTTTCTTCTGTTTTTGTGCAAACTGAACACGACCATGGTTTATTAAGGCCTTTCTAGTGTCTGGGAGACAGTATGTCACTACCACAACACTGAGCAGTGCATTTATGTTTTTATCCAAGCAAATGGACACATCTCTTCAGTAATCACTGCATATCCTTGAATTGGTTCCTGATGTTTACCGCAGTGTGTGTTCTCCTCCCCCAGGTGAGACCAACGTGTCCCCCCTGCTGAACACCGTGTGTGGCCGTGAGCTGCCTGGTCCCATCCACTCTACAGGGGACTCCATGTTCCTCCGCTTCACCTCAGACAGCAGCATCTCCGGGAAGGGCTTCAACGCTTCCTACTCCAAGGGTGAGCTCACTCACAACCCTCTCTGAACCAATCCAATCACTGGATGTTGTTGACCCTGCTAACTTGGTTGAGGTCTCATTCTCTTAACCTTGCTGGTGTCTTATTGGTTAATATCCCAGGCTGTTGATTTCATATTGGTTTGTGTCATAGGTTTTTGATTTTTCTGCATTCTGTCTTTGATCATTCTTCTTCTTGATTTCATAGGGGTTTATATCATGGACTATTTAAATAAAAGAAAAAGAAAACTCTCAGTATCTCTTTGACAAGTGGCAATAAAGTTATTGTTTTCAAATTCTCCTTATAGGTTGTGGTGGTCTGCTGCACGTGAACAGGGGTGTGCTCTCCACCCCACGGTACCCCGAGAACTACCCGTCCAATCTGGACTGTAGCTGGCACGTGATGGTGACCCCAGGCTTCAGAGTATCTGTTAACATCCAGAGCCCCTTCCAGGTCCAGGGCTTCGGCACTGCCTGCAGCTCTGGAGATTACCTAGAGGTGAGATACAGTAATAGAGTCAAATAGAACAGAGAAGAGAAGAGCATTGCAGAGTAGAATAAAATAGATGAGAATAGGGAAAATAGTAGAAGTGAGTATAATTGAGTGGAGGAGATATACAGTATAATATATCAAATGCACTGTTACATGTTTATAATATTGTATATAACTTGTATAGTTGTATGTCATATCAATGGATGCTGCTTAGACAAATGGTTATTTGAAGTATGATCAGGTTGATTATACTGTATATAATGAATGGTTTGAACCAGTCTCCTAAATGTTTCTGAAAACCACAGCTGTGCAGAGTGTACTACAGCTTGTAGTGATATGGATTGTTACATGACCCTTACCCCTGTGTGTGTGTGTGTGTGTGTGTGTGTGTGTGTGTGTGTGTGTGTGTGTGTGTGTGTGTGTTAAACCCGCCGCCTGTCTGTCTTAGTTGAGGAACGGTCCGGACGCCTCAGCCCCCTCTCTGGGGGGTCGTCTGTGTGGCACCAGCCCCCCTTCCATCACCCAGACAACAGACAACAACCTCCACGTACGATTCATCTCAGACGCCACCAACGAGGGCAGCGGTTTCAAACTGACCTTTGAGGCCCACAGCCAGGGTGAGACTGTAATAACAGTAACTTGTTATAACATGTTTATAACTCAGACAATCAGAAAGATTTAGATAGAAATACTGTAATTAATGTTTTTACATGATTGAAACATCACTGTATTTTGGGCGTAAGAGCGTAGAAGTCAAAGTGTATTTGAGAAAATACTTTCTGGTTTCTAGATGACATGTATTTTCTCACCACCTGTAGCTTGTGGAGGAACTATTGAGCTGAGGGACTCGGACCCTCCAGGCTACATCACGTCACCCAACTACCCCCAGAACTACCCCCAGAACGTGGACTGTATTTGGGTCATCACCGTGCCCAACGGGGAGTCTGTCCAGATCGACTTTGAGGATGAGTTTGACATTGAGCCTACGTCCAAGTATGAAAATGTCTCATTTGATGTCATGGTCCTGTTGTAATTCTTCATCATGTTTCTTTTAACTTGTATTAACTTGTTATGACTTCTTATGTCATGCTTCTTGTATATGACTACAGAATGCTGTATGTTTCTTTATATATGAGCACAGAGTATGACAGTATTTCTATAAGAGTGGATCTAAGAGTCGTATATTGTACCATGCTGCTGCTGCTGTTCACATTTTTGAAGAAAACAATTTTTGTCATCAGCTGTTTCTATGACTACCTTGAGATCCTTGATGGTGCCACCTCTGATGCTGACTCCCTCGTCAAAGCGTGTGGCAACACCAGGCCCTCTACTGAGCATTCCACTGGCTCCACCATGTACCTGCGCTTCCGCACGGACTCCAGCATCACACACAAGGGCTTCAAGGCCAAGTACTCCATCGGTGAGTGTGTATAACTCAGAACAGAATCAACCCACTCCACCACACTATCAAATACAGTCTCACACTCGCTCACACACTCTCAAATACACTCTAACACCTACATAGACCATGAACCCTTTCAGTGGGTATGGTAGAGTATCAAACATAACTCAGAAAGCAGATGTATTTTGCTGCCTCTTCTACAAGATACAGTACAAGAGATGCAGAAGATACTTGGAATGTCCCGGATCTCAATCTCCGTTTTTGGTCTTTTCAATCTAACACAGCTACATGTGGAGGCACCTACATTGGCCAGAGTGTTAACCTCAAGAGCCCTGGTTTCCCTGCTAACTACCCAGACAACTTAGTCTGTAATTGGTACCTGGAGGGCCCTACAGGACACTACCTCACCATCACCTTCAACAACTTCAGTGTCCAGAGCACAGTAGACTGCAGCAGTGACTATGTGGAGATACGAGAGTACAACGCCTCAGGTAAGAGGTCTTTCAGATAACCTGTTCTATGTGTACGGATTCTTGACATGTTTCTAACACTGTTCTGCCTAAAAATGACAATGGTGTGTGAACATATAGTTATGTTATCTTAGAAGTCTAATTCAGTTTGTCAATTTGTGTAATTGATTTTGTCTAATGTCTTGAAATAAAGTTGACTAATGTGTTGCCGGTATGTCCTGTTCCAGGGCGCCTCCTGGGAAAGTATTGTGGGAACAGCATACCTCCCCCTATGGACACAGGAGACAGCTTTGCTTATATGAAGTTTGTCAGCGACAGCAGTGGAAACGCCCCAGGATTCACTCTGTCCTTTGTGGGCAGTGTGGAAGGTACAAGTCAATTAATTTAAGACTTACAGTGCATTTGGAAAGTATTCAGACCCTTTCACTTTTTCCACATTTTGTTACGTTACAGCCTTATTCTAAAATGTATTAAATATTTTTTTTCCCCCTCATCAATCTACACACAATACCACATAATGACAAAGCAAAAATAGATTTTTTGAAATGTTTACAAATAGAAAACTGAAATATGACATTTACAGTATTCAGACCCTTTACTCAGTACTTTGTTGAAGCACCTTTGGCAGCGAATACAGCCTCAAGTCTTCTTGGGTATGACTCTACAAGCTTGGCACACCTGTATTTGGGGAGTTTCTCCCATTCTTCTCTGCAGATCCGCAGATCCGCACAGGCTCTGTCAGGTTGGATGGGGAGCGTCGCTGCACAGCTATTTTCAGGTCTGTCCAGAGATGTTAGATTGGGTTCAAGTCCGGGCTCTGGCTGGGCCACTCAAGGACATTGAGACTTGTCCCGAAGCCACTCCTGCGTTGTGTGGTTAGGGTCGTTGTCTCGTTGGAAGGTGAACCTTTGGCACAGTCTGATGTCCTGAGCGCTCTGATGCCGGTTTTTATCAAGGATCTCTCTGTACTTTGCTCCGTTTATCTTTCCTTCTATCCTGACTAATCTCTCAGTCCCTGACGCTGAAAACATTTTCCACAGAATGAGGGTGCCATTATCATGCTCCACGGTGGTGCCAGGTTTCCTCCAGACATGTCGCTTCGCATTCAGGCCAAAGAGTTCAATCTTGGTTTCATCAGACCAGAGAATATTTTTTCTCATGGTCTGAGAGTCCTTTAGGTGCCTTTTGGCAAACTCCAAGTGGGCTGTCATGTGCCTTTTACTGAGGAGTGGCTTCCGTCTGTCCACTCTACCATAAAGGCCTGATTTGTGGAGTGCTGAGAGATGGTTGTTCTTCTGGAAGGTTCTCCCATCTCCACAGAGGAACTCTGGAGCTCTGTCATCCCCCTAACCAAGGCCCTTCTCCCCCGATTGCTCAGTTTAGCCTCTAGGAAGAGGTGGTTCTAAACTTCTTCCATTCAAGAATGATGGAGTCCGCTGTGTTCTTGGGGACCTTCAATGCTGCAGAATTTTTCCTTCTACCTCATTGCTTGGTGTTCTGCTCTGACATGCACTGTCAACTGTGGGACCTTATATAGACAGGTGTGTGCCTTTCCAAATCATGTCCAATCAATTGAATTGACCACAGGTGGACTCCAATCAAGTTGTAGAAACATCTCAAGGATGATCAATAGAAACAGGATGCACCTGAGCTCAATTTAGAGTCTCATAGCAAAGGATCTGAATACTTATGTAAATAAGGTATTTCTTTTTTATAAATTAGCAAACATTTCTAAAAACCTATTTTCTATTTTTCATTGTGTTATTGTGTGTAGATTGATAAGGAGAAACAAATATTTTATCAATTTTAGAACAAGGCTGTAATGTAACAAAATGTGGAAAAAGGGAAGGGGTCTAATACCAAATAGTATTGGTATTAACAGTGAAAATGACTGACTGACCGTCAAAGTTAATAAGCTAAAAATGCTACCTATCCTGTCCCCTTACAGTGTGTGGAGGTGAGCTGAACGCTCCCTCGGGGACCATCTCATCCCCTAACTACCCCAACCTGTACCCTCACAGCCGTACGTGTCGTTGGGAGATAACTGTGGTCCCGGGGAGAAGGGTCACGCTCACCATCAACGACCTTCGGCTGGAGGGCACCAGTAGCAGCAACTGCTACGCGGACTATGTGGATGTGGGTCCCACTTATCTTATTATCCCTTTATATTAACTAGGCAAGTCAGTTAAGAACAAATTCTTATTTACAATGACGGCCTAGGAACAGTGGGTTAACCGCCTTGTTCAGGGGCAGAACGACAGATTTGTACCTTGTCAGCTCGGGGATTCGATCCAGCAACCTTTCGGTTACGGGCCCAACGCTCTAACCACAAGTTATTTTCTAATTTGCCTCCGCTTGCTGTGTAGTCATATCATATAAGAGTCAACTGTTCTCAATTCTTCTAGCACGTAATCAGCCAGGTCACATCCGTGGATCTTTCCATGCTTCCAAGTATGACTTTATTGGTTCTAATGCAGTTCAAACTCATTCTGATGGCGTGGTTCTCCTCCCTCAGGTGTTAAACGGCGTGGGTGTAACCGCCCCTCATATCCAGCGGTTGTGTGGCACCGTGCCAACAGGCTACCAGATTAAGTCGTCGGGCAACACAATGACTGTCGTATTCCGTACCGACTCCTCTGTCTCCAATGGAGGCTTCACAGCTACCTACTCCTCCAGTGAAGATGCATGTGAGTACAGCACTACTCTCCTCTTCCCCGCAAGGCGTTGGTATAAGATAATGTCTTCTCAGTCAACCTACAGTACCTACCTGTTAATAATAAAGGCAGCCATTGCAGCTGTGACCCCTTTCAAAGACATTTAAAGACACTTTTTATGCAAAGTATGTCTTTAATGTGTAAAGTGTGTTGCCATCCTTACAGGGCTGTTAACATGTGGATTTGATTTGAATTATCAAAGCTGCTCTCAAGTAAAGTATCATACATTTAAAATACCCTTCAGTGCTTTCTTGTTCAAAACCTCTGTTTCCTCTATAGTGTGTGGTGGCATCCTCAGTGACCCAGCTGGAGGTAACTTCACCTCCCCGGGCTACCTCACCTCTAACTACAGCAACAACCTGAACTGTGAGTGGCTGATCCAGAACCCTACACAAATCAACTCGTCCATCGTGGTCCTCCTAGAAGAACTACACCTGGAGAACCATCAGACCTGCGAGTCCGACTACATAGAGTTCCGCCTGGGTGAGTCACAACGCGCTCCGGATGTGTTGTTTTGCTAATCAAAGTAACTACTCATTGGGGCGGTTTCCCAGACACAGATTTAAGCCTAGCCGTAGACTAAAAAGCACTTTCAGTGGAGATGATCCATTTCTTGCTTTTTATTCCAGGACTAGTCTTAATCTATCTCCGGGAAACTTCCCCTAAGTGATAAAGACAAGTTATTATGTGCCTAACCTTGCTGAATACTGATCCCCAGAAACAGGCTGTGTGACTGTGTGGATGTTGTTTATTTTCCCTTCCTAGGTGACTCTAGCGGGGAGCTGCTGGCCAAGCTCTGTGGCCAGACCCCTCCTATGATTCCCCTGGTGGTGTCCACCTCTGAACTCTGGGTCCACTTCCAGACCAACCAAGCTATAGGAGACCTGGGCTTCAAGGCCAAGTACCTATTCTCCGGTGAGTTTAGCCCCATGTCTAGGTCTCTCACGTACAGCTCCTCAATGTCTCTTAACTCAACATCATGTGGTCCGAGCACCACAAGTTTTATTCTGAGGGATATCAGACACAGATCAACACTTCACTAAGGCATTACTATATGAAATTAAACATTACAATCTTCATAACCTCTCCATCTCCCTATATAGTGTGGTGATTGGTAGACTGGGGATGGTGTAATCATTTACCTCTTTACTCAGCCGTTGTGTTTAGCTCCTAACCTCTACCTTGATCTCCTTGCCTTCCTATAGAATGTGGTGGTTGGCAGACCGGAGAGGGAGGTGTAATCTCCAGCCCTGCCTACCCTAGCCTGTACCCCAGCCCCAGTCGCTGTGCTTGGTTACTGGAGGCCCCTGAGGGTCACACCATCTCTGTGAGTACTATAGAGAATCCCTCAGCAGCACGTTCTGGAGTTGGATTCAATCGTGTGTGTGTGTGTGTGTGTGTGTGTGTGTGTGTGTGTGTGTGTGTGGTAGCTAAAGTTAGCTACATAGCTAACACTGTAAAACCAGTATCAATCAGCATGTGAAGTAGCTAGCTAGCAATTTTGGGAAGTAAAGAGGATTTGTGAAGCATTTCTCTAATGTCTTCTGGTAGATGGTGAGATTTGTTATATTTATTTACCTGGATGATCCGTTTTTGAGGTAATAGTAACATTGATAGTAACATTAATAGTAACATTAGTAGTAATATTGATAGTAACATTGACAGTAACGTTGATGTAGCGTATGGTATTTATGCAGAGTGTAAATACAGCTTATGCAACACCAACAGCCATCACATACCATACAGAGTTTCCTTAATACACATTAAAACCACCCCTCCCTTTACCCCCTGTTGTCCCCCTTAGCTCACCTTCAGCTACTTCAACCTGGAGCCTCACAATACCTGTGGCTGGGACTCTGTCACCATCTTCAACGGGGGCTCCCCAGGGTCTCCGGTGATTGGCCAGTACTGTGGAACCACCTCCCCGGGAACCATCCAATCAGGGTCCAACAAAATGGTGGTGGTTTTCCTAGCCGATCACTCTGTATCCAAAGGAGGGTTCATGGCCACCTGGTCAACTGACTCCTCAGGTAGGCTATGGGCCAATGAGTGACCAGGATGTCGTCTTGGCGAGGGTTGAGGTCAATTTCATGTCAATTCAGGAAGTTAACAAATTCCAAGTAATTTAAAAAAACAAGGTTAATTTCAGTTTATTTGAATGGAATTCACCCCAGCCCTGGTCTTGTGTTTGTTCTGTGATAGTTGTGTGATATGTTGTGAAAACATGATGTACTGTTGTATTCCTACAGGCTGTGGAGGAGTGATCCACGCTGACACTGGCGTCATCAAGTCTCCCAACTACCCCCAGAACTTCCCTGCCAACATCGAATGTTCCTGGACCATCATCGCCCACGAGGGCAACCACCTGGTGATGAACTTCAACTCTGACTTCCAGATCCCTGATGACAACGGGCAGCAGAGCAGCTACGTCAAGGTAAACACAGGCCATTGAACCTCCTATCTCCAATACTTGCCTTTGGTGTACTGCAAGATTGACACTCCCCGATGACACCACATGACTTAGAATAAGAATAGTGAGAATTCTTGGTTATCACAGGTTCTGTGCAGGGGTATGTGGTACGCCAGTGGTTCTGTGGTCTGCTAGCTACAGGTTGTTTATTACTGTCTCTGTGGTATTACCTGTAGGTGTGGTCAGGTACCAGTGAGACCACTGATGGACTGCTAGCTACAGGTTATGGTACCACTGCTCCACCCCCCATCATCGCTCCCTACAACACCATCACCACTAGGTTCCAGTCCACTGGAACCCCAGGAAGAGGCTTCTTAGCCAACTACAGCACACGTGAGAAGAGTTCTTCTAATGTCTGTTACACATTTTACAGTCGTATTATATCAGTGTATTTGACCTACTATAAAGTTCTCTATTTTGGTGTCTTCTCTCAGGGTGTGGAGCTAACTTCACTGCCCCCACCGGCCGGGTGTTGTCGCCCAACTACCCAGCCGAATACCCCTTACTCTCTGACTGTAATTACCTCATAGACGTTGGACCCCAGACTGTCGTCATCCTGGAGTTCCGCAGCTTCCAGGTAGAAGGTAAGAAGAAGGACCATCTAGATGGTCATCTTGGCTCTCCTGCAACATGATAGCTGTGTAACAACAACTGAAGCAGGAGACTTGTCTCTTTCTCGTTGCTGTTAAAAAGTCAGCCTATATACTACTTATTTGTACAGTTAGTTTCCCCCATGTTGTCCTAACCTGTGTCCTTTGTGTCCTGTCCTAGCCCACTCCACGTGTCTGTATGACGGGGTGAAGGTGTACCGTGGTACCCACCCTACGGGGACGCCTATGGCCACAGTGTGTGGCAGCACCATCCCTGGGCCTTTCAGCACCCTGGGACCCATGCTGGTCAACTTCTACTCCGACTCCGTCATCAACGACAACGGCTTCCTGGCTGAGTACAGAGCTATACGTGAGTATCATGCTTCAAGTCTAGGCCCAATCCTAAATAAACCCTTAGACACTAAGCCTTCTGCCAGGGGTGTCCAACTCACTTCCTGGCCGTGTGATTTCCTTTCAACTCCTGCCCAATTTAGACCTAGACAACAAGGTGAGGATAGTTCCTAACTACCTTCAGAGGACTGGAGTTTGAGTTTGCACTTGAAAAGATATGAGAAGATTTTATTTGTGTAAGCAAATGTGGTGAAGCATCCACCTAGCAAGGTGGACCTATTACCATATTGCTTACACCTGTGTATTAGTGCGTTCTGGCCCTGACTGGGTCTGTCTGGGCCTCTGGGCTCATAGTTCTGGGGTTGTTTACCATTAAGAGGGGAATGCTGCCGTTGCTCTGGCGCTCCATTCAGCCCAGTGGAGAATGTGAAGAATGGAGAGACGCTGCGCTTTCTAACAATCAGAGGGGATTTGAGAGGAGAGAGGGCTCTGGATACCAGGCCACAGCAGATGGATACAAGGCCACAGCAGATGGATACCAGGCCAGGGGCAACACAAACACACATATACAGTGCCTTCAGAAAGTATTGACACCCCATTTACTTTTTACAAATGTTACAGCCTGAATTTAATGTCGAAGTGAAATTATGTTTTTCAAATTTTTTACAAATTAGTTCAACCTGAAACCTTATGGCATGCCTAAATAAGTTCTGAAGTAACAATGTGCTTAACAAGTCACATAATACTTTGCATGGACTCATAATAGTGTTTAACATGATTTTGGAATGACTACCTCTGTAACCCACACATACAATTATCTGTAAGGTCCCTCAGTCAAGCAGTGAATTTCAAATACAGATTCAACCACAAAGACCAGGGAGGTTTTCCAATGCCTTGCAAAGAAGGGCACCTATTAGTAATATTGCTAAAATATTTTCAAGCATAGTGGTGGCTGCATCATGTTATGGGTATGCTATTAATCATTAAGGACTGTGGAGTTTTTCAGGATAAAGAAATTTACTGAATGGAGCTAAGCGCAGGCAAAGTCCTAGAGGAAAACTTTGTTCAGTCTGCTTTCCCCCAGACACTGGGAGATGAATTCACCTTTCAGCAGGACAATAACCTAAAACACAAGGCCAAATCTGCTCACACACACACACACACTCACACACACACACACACACACACACACACACACACACACACACACACACACACACACACACACACACACACACACACACACACACACACACACACACACACACACAATGATTACACTCTGACCTCTGTAATATTCAGACATGCAGCCTCAGATAGAACAGTAAATAAGTATCATCATCAGTAGCTAAAGGATTCAGACCTCAGACAGTATGACAAGGCAGCCATTATAGCCTCTATAATGGGGGAGACACCACTCTCCATCAAGCCTTTTAGATGACTCATGTCTACAGTGGCAGGGTAAGCGTGACTCTCTGCACGTTGAAAGCTCAGAGTAGTCAGAAACATAATTAAAACAGCTCTTCTCTCAGATCCAAGACACGCAACAAAATACAGTCCAAAAATAAATATAATGAATTCAAGTAGAATTCATTCAAGTAGATTTAATTCAAGTAGAAGATAAAGGTATTTTTGTTTCTGGTATGGTCATAGAATGGTATTAATCAGTGTTTTTTTTTTTATTTACTCTTAGCATGTGGAGGTGTGTTCAACAGCACTTCTGGTACAGTCAGCAGCCCGGCTGGCATCGATAACTACCACCACAACATGAACTGTACCTACCACATCATCGTCACCGAAAACAAGATCATCAACCTCAAGTGAGTCCAAAGGACAATGCTGCTCCGTCTCACAATAATGATCAGAAAACCAACTAAATCCATCACCATTTAAAAATAAGAACAGAGAGAAAACGCAAGGCTGAAGTGTTGACTTAGTCTAAAGCACATATACTGGAAGACTGCATTCTTAGCTAACAATAAAGCACCTTGTGGTTTGTAATGTAGTAAGATCATTCTGATTCTGGAACAGTTTTTGTCTCTCTGTGATCAGAGGAGAAGAGACTGTCTCATGTCCCGCCTGTTTCCACCTGCAGGTGTTATTCTCTTTGCGTCACACCATAACCCCCACTGAGTGTGTGTGTCCGGGTGTGTGTCCGGGTGTGTGAGGAAAGATTTCCTCTATGGACCAGGCACCTCCTAACTCAAAACAATTACTTTCCTCCTAACGGACTTTCTGTGCATGACACCTTTCTCGAAAGTCGTGCCAGGCATTAAAATGACACCTACGTCTCCTCAGACGTCCCATAACCCTCTGCCTCTCCTTCCACCATTTAGGTGGAGCACCTTCCACCTGGAGGCGTCGTCGTCCTGCCACTATGACTATGTGGTCGTGTACGACGGGCCCAACACCATGGCTCCTGTAATGGGGCAGTTCTGTGGCACGGAACTCCCGCCCAACCTCCAGTCCACAACCAATCAGATGTTCATCGCCTTCAGGACTGACTCGTCCGTGTCTGGGCTTGGCTGGAGGGCCACCTACATTGAGACTCTGGGTATGTCATCTTGCACAGGGCTTCTCTATTGGTCTATTTAAAAACAATGGACGGTGTTACATTTTTTCTTATCGTCGATCCATAAGTGTCCCAGACTCTATATGGGCTATTGAAAACAATGGACAGTATCTAAGTTGCCCCAAGCTACGTTGCCCCAAGCTACTGTAGACGTTAAGTTACTATAGTTTTTTTACACTCACTGTAGATCAGTGAGAGGACAGGTTTGTTGTTCTACAGACTCCAGTATCAACCCACGTCTTAAATCGGTGTGTGGGGTGGGGTGGGGGGTGGGGGGTACATTCCCAATGACTGCCCGCTGCACATAAACAGCCTTTTGTCCATCCGATGGGCCAAGAGCCAGCCAGCCATATTAGTGTTTAGACCAGTACAAAAGAGAGACAGGCATTCTGCATGCATCAAGCTAGTGAATAAAGGGCGTGAATGTGAGTGTGTTTTTTTTTTGTTTTTTTATCTCGCCATCTATTTTAATGCATTTTATCTAGTTGATTTGTGATTAATAGTGTAGATACAAATGTCTCTATAAAGTATAGAGAGAGCTGAGAAAGAATCCAAGATTCCATCATTGTCTTAGAAGAGAGCCATGGTGAATCACCCCACTCTGCGTTACACTTAAATCAATCTCCAGCTGTGGTCCCCCCCCTGTTTCCCATGGAGCAGAAGGCCCTCTGAGGGATGTGAGCAGCTGAACAGACTGGAGCAGAGGGGGAAGACTTATGACGGCGCACACAAACACTCCTCTGTCTCTCTGGGAATGTTGGGAGTTCTATAGGTTTTAACACATTATGTTCAATGTTCACAGCTTCTCTTCTCAGAGCTCAGACATATTCAGTCCCTCAGTTAGTTTAGTTGCATACAGAGCAGCAACAGCAGGAGTGACAAATGGGTTTAGTGGGACAATCTTCTTTGGGAATTCATGGACATTTAGCGCCATCTGCTGTTTAATTCTGGAAGCCTGCATGAGAACTCCCAAAGCCCACACTGTACGACATAACTCTTTATCACATATTCCCATGTCTTCCTCTTCCCCTTGTCTCTTCCTCCCGTCTCTCTCCGCTCTTCCCTTGTCTCTCTCTCCAGGCCCGGCGCAAGGTTGTGGGGGTTATCTCGACACATCTATAGGGATGTTTGGCTCTCCGGATTCTAACGGTGATGGGAAATATGAGTACAACATGGACTGCCTGTGGACCATCGCCACGCCCATCAACAAAGTCATCAACCTCACCTTCTCCTCCTTTGAACTGGAGGGAACGTCTACATCCACCTGCCATTACGACTACGTCAAGGTTAGGAGATCTCGCATTCATCCATTCATTTGTTAATGAATTCGTTTATTTGTTATTTTCATCTGCTCTCTCTCTCTCGCTCGCTCGCTCACTGGTTCGCTCGCTCTTTCTTTCCCTCCCTCTCTCCGTCCCTCCCTTCTACCCTTCACCATCAGATCTTTGACGGAGACAATATGAACTTCCCTCTGGTGGGGACGTTCTGTGGCCGTGACATAATCCCAGGACCCTTTGTGTCTGCTGGTAACTTCCTGACTGTACACTTCGTCACTGACAGCTCTATCAGCTACAGGGGCTTCAACGCCACCTACAGGGCACAGGACCGTAAGACACCCTTTCTTTCTATAACAGTTCACCTGCCTGCACTCGTTGCCTAATCCATCACACTACTTTTAATAAAAACATTCCCACATGTTTATATTAATTGACTTGTGGGTATTGCTTTTCAAAAGACATTGACTGTGTGTGTGTGTGTGTGTGTGTGTGTGTGTGTCTGTGTTTGCATGTTATCCAGGACTTTGCGGAGGCACTCTGAACGCTACTAACGCCGTCCAGACCATAACATCTCCTATGTACCCCAACGCCTATCCCCCGTTCATCTCGTGTCGCTGGGTCCTGGACGCCCCTCCTCAGGAGAGTGTTAAAGTAGCCGTACAACAGTTCAACCTGCAGCCCAGCCAGAGCTGTAACACCAACTTCCTGCACATGAGTGACTGGCCTGTGGTGAGACAGACTAGCCTATTTCTTTTGTTTATTTGTGTTCTTGGTTCACTTGAAAGGCACTTACAATTAAAGGTTATATTTTATACTTACATTTGTAGAATATTACTACTCTAGATGTCAACTCTTTTAAACTATTAACCATAACAGTTGCCGTAACTGATACTATACTGACAGGCAAAATGGCACCCCCTTGTGAAGCTGATACGTGTTGCATGTCAAGACTGGGAAGATTTGTTTTATAAAATCCATCTTCACTTACTCTGTGAGTCTCAACAAAAGTACCTAATCTAATGCCCTTAATCTTTCTGTATCGTGTGTTTCACAGGGAGACTACGGACAGGCGCACAAGTTCTGTGCTGCGGACAACATCCCAGACTTCTACAGCTACGGGAGGACCATGCACATCGTCTTCAAGTCTGACGCCTACATCACCGGCAACGGAATGAGTCTGACCTATCAGGTGGCAGGTATGGTGGATGGCGCTCCCTCTGACCCTCTTCTCCTTTCGCTAGTGGCTTATTTGAAACATCTGTGTTTGTCCCATGTCTTTATCTTAATGTATTTCTCTGATTATTCGACCCTCCTGTGTGTTCCTCCAGGCTGCAGCAGGACCTATGAGCAGGCCTACGGCTACCTGAAGAGCCCCGACTGGCCCAACGTCTACCCCCACAACGTCGACTGCACCATCATCCTCATAGCCCCCCAGAACAACTCCATCTCTCTGTTCTTCAACAGCTTCAACCTGGAGACCCACTCCACCTGTAGTTTTGATTACCTAGAGGTGAGAACACAGACAGTCTGAGGACACACTGGCTCAGTCTGCCAGTTTACCTGATGCATGGCCATTTTTATGCCGTACAAGGGCCTGGTTGAAAATCTCTCCTGACAGTCTGTTATATTTTGGCCTTAAATATGAAGTTTGTTTCATATCTTTGAATGTTACATTTTGATGGCATTTGGATGACTGCATCAATTATTATTTTGCTGCTTTGTGAATTCTGTGTATCCCAGTCAATCAATCCTTGGTGTTGTATGTTTATGAAAGGCAACGTCTCATCCCTGTTCCTCAGGTCCGCAATGGCAGTACAGAATCTGCACCACTGTTAGGAAAGTACTGCGGGACCGCACTTCCCAATCCTATATTCCCGGGCACCAACCAGCTTTACATGCGCTTCAAGAGTGACTTCTCTGGTGCCGAGGATGGCTTTGAGATCACCTGGACCTCTTCTCCAGAGGGTGAGAGATTTAACCAAGTAGGGTGCCCCCATCCTGAAAGACGAGCGAGACGCATTCCTAGTCCTAGACATGGAAGACCACTGGGTCTGCTGGTTGTAATCTAAACCATCTCCTCCATTTGTAGTTTACCTTATGATGTAACCATGGCAATGGTCAAGATCTATCCAATCAAATGACAAAATGGCTGTTTGGTTTATTAGAAAAGGAGCCTACCGCAAGTTTATAATAGTGTATCTGTAATAAAATTGTATAAGGGCGATATCAACAGAGAAGTTGCTCGCTTTTGTATTGTAGGTGTGTGTGCAGTATGTGTATTTTCATGTGTGTGTGTGTGTGTGTGTGTGTGTGTGTGTGTGTGTGTGTGTGTGTGTGTGTGTGTGTGTGTGTGTGTGTGTGTGTGTGTGTGCTTTCTCTCCAGTTTGTGGAGGGCGGTTATATGGAGACCACGGCTCTGTGACCAGTCCTAACTATCCTGGCACCTATGCCAACGGTACCCACTGTGAGTGGGGCATTAAGGCTCCTAATGGGCGTGTGGTGACTGTCACCTTCGCCCAGATCAGCATTGACGATCCAGGAGACTGCCAGAACAACTACCTGAAGCTGTTTGACGGGGAAGACGCTAGCACTCCTCCTATTGGCCCCTACTGCGGAACGGTGCGGAATACAGGAATTAATATCAAACCTTAGTTGACTTTGTTATTGTGGGGAGCGTAGGAATCATCGTGCTCACTCTCAAATGGTCTTGTTTTGGTGCGATTAACCAATAAACAATGAAGTTCAGAAAATGAAGGGTGATTCGCTCAAAAAAAATAGACAACTTATTTCTCCTTGCTTTTCAGCAGGAAAATAAAACCATATTTTATTGCGGGACAAAAAGTATATCTGGATTATGTGGCATTTGTACGATTTATCAATAGCATTTATTATACCGATTTATAACATACAATTAATGGTTGTTGTCGTATAAAGGCAAGGGTTATGTATATGGTACCCTGTTTTTCTCCTCTAACCATCTGTCCCTTCTTTCTTGTCGTTCACAGGAGACGAATATCGCTCCGTTCACAGCATCCTCACACCACGTCTACGTTGTGTTCAACGCCCAGTACTCTGTCCTGCCCTCTGGGTTCAGGCTTACATGGAGCAGCTGAGAGGACACACACACACACGTTTGTTTACAAATTCTCTAATCATGCCAGTGAAACTGGACATCTGTCATGTGATCTTAGCAGACCAATTAAATGTAAATAATGAAAATGCTCTAAAATTGGACCATAGAATATGTTTGAATGATCTGTTTGTAGATAATTTTCTAAAGAATGGCAAATGTGTATTTATGGAGTTGCCATGTGGTAATAAATTAATGTATTTTTTCATATAAGATCTTTGATGTGCTAGCCGACATAGCAACCTTTTAATAAAAGTTATGTTTTAAATGTTAACAAGTCACATCAATAAGGGATCATAGCTTTCACCTGGATTCAACTAGTCAGTCTATGTCATGGAAAGACAGGTGTTGTTAATGTTTTGTATACTCAGTGTAGAACTATTCTATGATGTTAATTCAACAGGACAATTTTGGCTGGCCCTTTTCACTCCCATTTTGTTTCCCACTAAACACACACATGCATACATCACACACACACACACACACACACGCACACACGCACACACACACACACACACACACCCTCTACACCAGCTCCCTGTCAGTGAGTGTGTCTAATTCCATCAGTTATTGGACTGTCTAATTTGAGTGTCTGGAGTTTCAAACCCTCTGGCTCTGCTAGTGCCCCTGGACACGCCTCAACTGACATGACACCTCTGACAGCCCTGATCAGAGAGAAGGAAACAGGGGGATATTAAAGAGCGATAGGAGAGAGGGTGTGGCAGAGAGAGACAGGAGAGAGGGAGTGGCAGAGAGAGATAGGAGAGAGGGGGTGGCAGAGAGAGATAGGAGAGAGGGAGTGGCAGAGAGAGATAGGAGAGAGGGGGTGGCAGAGAGAGATAGGAGAGAGGGGGTGGCAGAGAGAGATAGGAGAGAGGGGGTGGCAGAGAGAGAGAAGAGGGGGCAATGAGAGGCAGAGAGAAAGTAGAATGAGAGGGAAAAGACAGATGGCTAGCAGGGAGAGAGGGATCATAGAGTAAATTCTGTCAGAACCAGACTTACACAGACAGTGCTAATATTGTTCTGACAACTCTTGGCTCTGGGAGAAAAGGATCAGGAAGGCTAGCGATCTCAGGGGAGTGAGAATGGTCTGAGGGACTGAAGGATCAGGAAGGCTAGCGCTCTCAGGGGAGTGAGAATGGTCTGAGGGACTGAAGGATCAGGAAGGCTAGCGCTCTCAGGGGAGTGAGAATGGTCTGAGGGACCGAAGGATCAGGAAGGCTAGCGCTCTCAGGGGAGTGAGAATGGTCTGAGGGACTGAAGGATCAGGAAGGCTAGCGCTCTCAGGGGAGTGAGAATGGTCTGAGGGACCGAAGGTATTATTCCTCAGGAACCAATAAAGGGACAGCAGAAATTATCTTAGTCAGTTCAGCCATCCAGCTGTTGTAAAGCCTTAGTGTGTTTTGGGTTCAGCCATCCAGCTGTTGTAAAGCCTTAGTGTGTTTTGGGTTCAGCCATCCAGCTGTTGTAAAGCCTTAGCGTGTTTTGGGTTCAGCCAGCCAGCTGTTGTAAAGCCTTAGCGTGTTTCGGGTTCAGCCATCCAGCTGTTGTAAAGCCTTAGTGTGTTTTGGGTTCAGTCAGCCAGCTGTTGTAAAGCCTTAGCGTGTTTCGGGTTCAGCCAGCCAGCTGTTGTAAAGCCTTAGCGTGTTTCGGGTTCAGCCAGCCAGCTGTTGTAAAGCCTTAGCGTGTTTCGGGTTCAGCCAGCCAGCTGTTGTAAAGCCTTAGCATCATATCCACCACAAAAGTATTGTTATATTCAAGAATCTGTGGCTTTGTCATTAATTCAAAAATGTATGTACGAATCGCAGACTGTTGCTTTAACCCCCATCCTCCATGAGAAAGGTTATAAAGCGATGGTATTCAAGATTCAACATGTCAATTGTAGCCAAGATTTTGTGACGAGACGGATCTATTTAGCCATTCAAAGAACAGTGCTCTGACATTCTGTGTTCAGAACTGTCTCCCATATTGATCGCATTCCAGTACAGCTGTTGCTTCTCCAACCTTTTCTCCAATTCCTCCACTTCGTCCGCACTACTCCCTGCCATTTCCAACCATTCACCATACGTTCCTGCAAACAAAGCATAGCCTTATCACATCCACTGAGGTATACAGTAATAACAACTAGAGACTGCCTCCAAAATGGCCGACCTTTGTTTTCAACCTAATCTATGTGCACCATGTTCGCATACTCTGTTTCGTGAGGTATAACACGATCCCGATTCCAGGGACATCACCGGATAGACAACCCAATATGGCTGCCAATGTGTATTTTATATTTTATATTTTCATTAGATTTATTAGGGTCCTCATTAGCCGACGCCAATGGTGACGGCTAGTCTTAATGGGATCAGACAAAACAAAAAATAAATTATAAACAAAATACTTTACAATTTACATACATTTAAAAGCATTAACATGTAATGTGTGTGTGCATCAATCAGTTACACATATATGTTTTTATTTATTTTATTTAACCTTTATTTAACTAGGCACGTCAGTTAAGAACAAATTCTTATTTACAATGATGGCCTACCAAAAGGCACAAGACCTCCTGCGGGGATGGGGGCTGGGATTTAAAAAAAAAAACACAAACACACATCACGACAAGAGAGATAAAACAACACTACCAAAAGAGATACCTAAGACGACAGCATAGCAAGGCAGCAACACAAGACAACACAGCATGTTAGCAACGTAACATGACAACGACATGGTAGCAGCACAAAACATGGTACAAACATTATTGGGCGTAGACAACAACACAATGAGCAAGAAGGTAGAGATGACAATACAACACGCAAAGCAGCCACAACTGTCAGTAAGAGTGTCCATGGTTGAGTCTTTGAATGAAGAGATGGAGATACACACAACAAGTAGGACTGTTCTCTCTGCTACCGCACGGCAAGTGGTACCGGAGCGTCAAGTCTAGGTCCATAACAGCTTGTACCCCCAAGCCATAAGACTGCTGAACAATCAATCAAATGGCCACCTGGACTATTTGCATTGATTGTTTTGGTTTTTACACTGCTGCTACTCACTGTTTGTTATCAATGCATAGTCACTTTACCCCGACCTATATGTACAAATGACCTGGACTAACCTGTACCTCCGCACATTGACTTGTACCCCCTTATTGTTTTCTTTGACTTTAGTTTATTTAGTAAATATTTTCTTAACTCTTTTTTTTTTAACTTCATTGTTGGTTAAGGGCTTGTAAGTAAGTTCTACACCTGTTGTAATCACGCATTTGATTTGACATGGGGGAGAGGCGTTGTGCCGTAAGGTGTTGCTTTATTTGTATTTTTTTAAACCAGGTTTGCTGTTTATTTGCGCTATATAAGATGGAAGGGAGTTCCATGCACTCACAGCTCTGTATAATACTGTAAGTTTCCTTGAATTTGTTCTGGACCTGGGGACTGTGAAAAGACCCCTGGTGGCATGTCTGGTGGGGTAAGTGTGAAAAGACCCCTGGTGGCATGTCTGGTGGGGTAAGTGTGTTTGTCAGAGCTGTGTATAAGTTGACTATGCAAACAATTTGGAATGTCCAACACATTGTTTCCTATAAAAACAAGAAGTGACGCAGTCAGTGTTTCCTCAACTCCTAGCCAAGACAGTCTGGCATGCATAGTATTACAATGAAGATCGAGACCAGATGCAGCTTAACTTTTCTTTGCAGCACTTGACCATATGAATGGAGAATAATCAAGATAAGATAAAACTAGAGGACTTTGTGGTGTTACATCTCAGTAGCTCTACTCAGTAGCTCTACTCTCATTGTTGCCATCTTCTTACTGGGATTACTCCGCCTGCACACAGCAGGACAGACAGCAGTATCGGGGCAACATCCTCCCGGAACTCTGTCAGAGCATTTGGACAGCTAAACAAGTAAACCGACACTTCCCCTGGGGTCATGACCTAAGAGCATGAATATAAAATGTTAATATCTTCGGCTTTGAGAGATGGGAAAAACATTGGCCTTGGAGTCAATTATTTGAATAATTAAATTGATGATTTGTGCACAAAGACCAAAGTGTCTCCAATCGCTGCAACTCCCGTACGTACTTGGGAGAAGCGAAGATCGAGAGCCGCGTGTCCTTCCGAAACACGACCCAGCCAAGCCACACTGCTTCCTGACACAATGCTCGCTTAACCCGGAAGCCAACCGCACCATTATGTCGGAGGAAACACCGGACACCTGGCGACCGTGTCAGTGAGCATGCGCCCGGCCCGCCACAGGAGTTGCTAGAGCGTGATGGGACAAGGACATCCCGGCCGGCTAAACCCTGTCCTAACCCGGACGACGCTGGGCCAATTGTGCGCCGCCTCATGGGTCTCCCGGTTGCGGCCGGCTGGATCTGTAGTGACGCAGCTAGCACTGCGATGCTGTGCCTTAGACCGCTGCACCACTCGGGAGGCCCTATTAGGAATTTTATAATTTGATTTCTCTATGGGGCCGTTAATGGAAATTGTCTTTCTCGACCGATTCAGTTAAACTGCAGTACCGAAGCAATACTGTAGGTGTAATCAAAAGCGTGTTTCCAAACTGGAAACCTGGCCCCTTGATCACATCGGCATCCAAAGTCTCAAATATCCAGACTAAGTTGGGTTGTCATTAGTTACCACAGCCACAAAGTCAAAATTGGCTACACTGGGTTTCCACTAGATAAAACAGCCACAAAGTCTCTAAGCGAATGTTGATGCTACGTAATCCCAGCGGCGACTACCAATGAGAGCTGGGGATTCTGGGATATCGTCTTCTTAAAGAAATACTGCATTCTTGCTAGAGGGGTCTCCAAAAACACCAGTCCCTGTGTGTGTGTGTGTGTGTGTGTGTGTGTGTGTGTGTGTGTGTGTGTGTGTGTGTGTGTGTGTGTGTGTGTGTGTGTGTGTGTGTGTGTGTGTGTGTGTTGGAGGATCCCTTTTCTTCTGGTTTTAATGGGGAGTAGTTGACTTGTCTGAAAAGGCAAGGAGGACATTTCTAGGCGTAAGCCACCAATGGAAGGGTTTGGTGAGGGTTTTCACAGAGGGTAGAAGAAATCTGCCTCTGTTTTCCTTGACTTTAGAGAGGTCGGAGTTCATGGGAACCTAACAATTGTAGCAGTGTGTTGGAAAAGAGTATGGTAATGACCTTGGGAAAAGGGAAAGAACAACAACAAGTGTGTGTGTGTGTGTGTGTGTGTGTGTGTGTGTGTGTGTGTGTGTGTGTGTGTGTGTGTGTGTAGTGCATGTGTTTACTCTTAAAACAAGTGATTTATGTCTGATTATCAATATAACTTATCTAATAATAAAGTTGTTACCTTGCAATAACTCATACAGCATGCCAATAACTGAAATATTTGAGGTTAATATTTCATTATGAGCCTCATACAGACCCACTAACCTTTTTATGAGATTAAGGCTCCACTATTGTATCTTTAAATGGCCCTCAGCCTTGTGTCTTTTCCTGCGAACAGGGTTCTGGAAGATTGCCAGAGAACACCTCGTAAATCTAAACAGGGGTAGTCCCTCATGACAAAGTACTACTGAATTACTACTCATCAATACTACACAAAACCTTTTACTACTTGGTATTGAGATGTGTTAATAAACTAATAGGGATTTATGTAGTAATTTAAGCAGTAATGAGTGATACATTGGGACGTTTAACTACTGGTGAACACTACATATTTCTATCTCATATCACGACATAATACACTACAATACTGAGTAACTATTGAGTGTTTGGGTAACTACTACTTAAAACCTACACATTCCTAAGCATTTTCTACATGTTCACTATTGAATTACTATACAATGCCTATACATTACTGCTGTATGCTTACTCAATCCCTATTGAATTACTACTGCCATCTGTGTAGTAAACCAGTAGTGATTTATGTAGTAATTTAAGTAGTAATGGGTGGTAAATTAGGACAAAGAGTATGTCTACTGGTGAACACTACTTAAAACCTAAACATTTCTAAACAATTCCCCCATGTTCATCAAACAAGAAATAAGCTTATACAAACGTAATTGCATTTTTATTAAATTAATTAAATTGATTACATTTGATGAACAATGTTAATCTTACCAACAATGGTGCATGGAGTGTCTATATCCGGGTTGCACTAGCACACAGGGAGCAGCAGGAGCAGCGATGGTGTCATCCCGTCATCCAAAAACATGGCAGACATTGGATGAATATAACATGTTAATATACTCAGCTGTGAGTTATATAAACGGATAAACAATGACTGTCACGATGCGAAAATACGGAATGAGGCGCGGAGTTGTGGTGGAGCGACATTCCTTTTATTTATCATACAAACACAAACCGAAAACAAAGGAGAGGTAGGGACCGTGAACTGACGTGAACACACATAAAAACAATATACACATACAAGAATCCACACCCAGGTGACACACAGTGGAACTTAAATAGAATCCCCAATTAGAGACAACACAAGACAGCTGCCTCTAATTGGGGATAAACCAAAAAACCCAACACCCACCCTGTGAATGTCAGGACCTGACTGTGGACATCCCACTCCCCTAGAGGGAGTCAGAGACCTGGCCTCAGTCAGGCCCTTACAATGACATTAAAGTATTTATGCAATATAAAAGACATTTACAGATGATCCCAGCATAAGGGCTATGAAAGACAGAATGACAAATGATGGACGATGATTACATTAGGTATTGTCAAACAGTAGCTAGCTAACAACAACCAACTACTTCCTTTTTTATTTTATTTTATGCAGTCATAAGAACAGAAAGTGCAGCCATGAGCTGCAAAACTTGATCACTACTGAAGAGACTGATTGTGTATCTTGAGTAGGGCCTAAACTACACATTCACCATACACTTCCTACAGCTCTCTACAGAGTCACTACTGCACGAAAAGTTTTTAAAGAGGGGCATGTACAGTGCATTTCGGAACGTTATCAGACACCTTTACTTTTCCACATTTCGTTATGTTACAGCCTTATTCTAAAATTGATTAAATTATTTTTTCCCTCATCATTCTACACACAATAACCCATAACGACAAAGTGAAAACAGGTTTTTAGAATTTTTTGCAAATGTTTTAAAAATTAAAAACAGAAATAACTTATTTATATACTGTAGGCATTCAGACCCTTTGCTATGAGACTCACAATTGAGCTCAGGTGCATCCTGTTTCCATTGATCATCTTGAGATGTTTCTACAACTTTATTGGAGTCCACCTATGGTATATTCAATTGATTGGACATAATTTGGAAAGGCGTACACCTGTATATATAAGGTCCCACTGTTGACAGTGCATGTCAGAGCAAAAACCAAGCCATGAGGTTGAATGAATTGTCCGTAGAGTTCCAAGACAGGATTGTGTCGAGGCACAGATCTTGGGAAGTGTACCAAAACATTTCTGCAGCATTGAAGGTCCCCAAGAACACAGTGGCCTCCATCATTCTTAAATGGAAGAAGTTTGGAACCTCCTAGAGCTGGCTGCCCGGCCAAACTGAGCAATTGGGGGAGGAGCCTTGGTCAGGGAGGTGACCAAGAACCCGATGGTCACTGACAGAGCTCCAGAGTTCCTCTGTGGAGATGGGAAAACACACACTTGGGTACCACACTTATTTCATCTTGTGTTTTTTTCTCTCTCCTATTTTGGATGTGAATTGAGTAAAGTTAAATATTTGACAGTGCAAACAGAGAGTGGCCGTGAATACCAGGTCCTGGTATTCACGGCCACTCTCTGCCCGGCCAAACTGAGCAATTGGGGGAGGAGCCTTGGTCAGGGAGGTGACCAAGAACCCGATGGTCACTGACAGAGCTCCAGAGTTCCTCTGTGGAGATGGGAAAACCTTCCAGAAGGACAACCATCTCTGCAGAACTCCACCAATCAGGTCTTTATGGTAGAGTGGCAGAACGGAAGCCACTCTTCAGTAAAAGTCAAATGACATCCCGCTTGGAGTTTGCCAAAAGGCATCTAAAGACTCTCAGACCATGAGAAATGATTCTGTAAATGTTGAATTTCAGTTTTTTTTATGAGGAAAAACTATTTAATCCATTTTAGAATAAAGTTGTAACAAAATGTGGAAAGAGTGAAGGGGTCTGAATACTTTCCGCATGCACTGTATGCGTGACTGCATTCTCCATAGTGGTACCCATACACACCCAGCACTCACAGCCCTGTTACCTGTCCTTTATGTCTCCCAATGGCTAAAAAACTTTGTCTCCCTCATGCCGTCTAAACTAAAATGAACTCGCACGCACACACACACACACACCCACGCACGCACGCACGCACGCACGCACACACACACACACGCACGCACGCACGCACACACACACGCACACACACACACTTATTTCATCTTGTGTTTTTTTCTCTCTCCTATTTTGGATGTGAATTGAGTAAAGTTAAATATTTGACAGTGCAAACAGAGAGTGGCCGTGAATACCAGGTCCCCCCCCCCCCCCCACACACACACACACACAGTGAAGGCAAAGTTCATCTCTGCTGCAAGCATCTGTTGCCACTCACCATCCACCAAATTTAATCAGCCTATATATAGAGGCCTCTGTTTTGCTGCTCTCCTGTAGAAATGACCAGCCCACCCTGAAGAACAAGGGCACAGAAAAGGAGAGGGAAAGAGTGAAAGAAAGAAAGAGAAAAGGTGGGAAGGATTGAGTGAGGGAGAGAAAAACGACTCAGGGAGGGTTGTATGGAGGCTCGTCAACCCAACCCAGCCCAGCCCAGCCAAGCACGGAGGAAGTAACACTCAGCCAGAGGAGCCCTCTAGGTTTACCTCCTCCGGGGAGGAAGCTCAGGTTGCAAGTGTATTGTGTTATGGTGCCATGCCAGGACACTAGGATCCAGGCCAGAGAATGTGTCTCCCACGCAAGGTAATATTAGGAAGGTATTCCTACTATAGTGGGCTAAACTAGGAGGCTTGAGAGCTGTCACTAGGAGACGACAGCTGCTATGGACTGGACTGATTGGCACCTGCCCAGGAATTCTACTGCTATTGTGTGATGTATTCTTAAACTGTGTTAATCATCATGTGAAAGAAAGAGAAAAGTTATTTGAAGGAAAGAGGCATTCTTTGTTCACTGTTATGCCCAGTTTTGGTTGTTTTCAAGAATTAGTTATTCATTAATTATCAAATTGCCTATTGCTTAACCCTCAATCCAATAGATATGGGTCGTCACTAGTTACCACAGCCATAAAGTCAAAGTTTAAATCTGATTTTAAACCTAACCCTTACCTTAACCCTAACCTTAACCACACTGCTAACCTTATGCCGAACCCTAACCTTTAAATTAAGACCAAAGCTAATTGTTGTTTTCATTCATTTCCATGATAGCAGATTTTGACTGTGTGTCTGTGGTAACTAGTGACAACCCTACACATGGCACAGCAATGAACATAGCATAAGTATTTGTAAATTGAGGAAAACACAAATAGATTAAACAGATTTGTTAGATATATTGTTATATAATAACCTGTATATTTTATAATAATAGCAATGTAATAATTTAGAAATTAAAAATGAAATAATGTTTCATTTATTTGGTTGAGGATTTAACAGTCCAATTAACACTTGGAAAAATCTAAAGACGAACTATGTACACTCATTATAAACTGTTAATAGTCACAGTTTATCACAATTTAGTTTAACCCTAACCCTGTTCAAATCAGTAACATGTTGATTATTGCTTATTAAAATGTCTATGCGAGCGTTCATGTAATGTTTACAGTACAGTCTACCCCATACAGTCAATGATGCGCTGGATACAATCTATAAAACGATGTAATAATTTTGCTTCATCGCTACGTTGTTTCACTGCGGAGCACATTTATGTTGCACCATTCTTCTATCCGATTGGCTGAATAAGGACAACAGAGTTGTCGCGTAGGCTATAACCGTGGATTCGATTGGATATCCATGTTAACGTTCCATTTTTTTCTTTGGGATTTTGGAAAACGATTGGATTGAAAGGGGAACTATGCTCGTACATTGTTTGGGCTACATTTAGATTGTAGGAAATGCCCTTTTATGGCATGCAGAACATTTTTACAGATCATCGCACATCAACTTCCGGTTGGGTGTGTGCCGTTTAATCTAGGAAGGAAATTGGAAATATCTCGCCTTTTAACACCAGAATAATACACGGAATTAATTCCAAACAAAAGGTAACCCTCGCCGTCGTGTTTTTTTTTAAACGTATTTTACTTTACACTAGCCTATTCCATATCATCTGCTGTCAAGCTATCTTTCTTGGCCGTGTTCATAGAAAGTCGCATATCCTGCTCATTCAGCAAGCAGAAGTAGCAACTCTATTAACTCCTTGACTTTCCCCTGGTTACGTTGTAGAAAATGTCCAAGTCTTTGAAGAAAATCGTGGAGGAGAGTCGGGAGAAGAATATACCCGAGGTGGATATGTGCGACAGGGGTGTATCAAACATGTTGGACATTCCAGGGTTGTGTGAGTAACGTTAAGGGCCTACCGTTGCCTTTTCATGTAATTTCCATATATCTTCTCTCTAGAAAACAGTGCAAGAGGGCTATGCTTGACTGGGGTTACTCAAGGACCGGAGTTAGGAAACACTAGGGGTAGTCCAGGACCGGAGTTTGGAAGCACTGGTTTAGACCTAAATTCATATTGGTTGACTGGGGATTATACAACATTAGGCCTATATCAACATCAGGCTGACGATGTAGCGGAAAAATTGGAAGCAAAGGGGATTCGATCCAGCAAACTTTCGGTTAATGGAACAACGCTCTAACCACTAGGCTACCTGCCGCCCTATACTGGGTTGATGTTTGGATTTGGTTAAATTAATAATAATAATTATTATTATTATTAACAATGTACCCTACAAACTGATACATTTCTTATGCATCTATAGGCCAAACTGAATATTTTTTATTATAGGATTGGTCAGATAGAATCTTATTTAATTGAATAGGAAATTAATTTGCACACATTTTATATGAGTGTCTTTGTTACTGTTTCTAATTAGGCCTAATTATTCCTCTACAGTCCTAGCAAGTTGTTAGTAATTCCTCAGATAATGCTGGCTCATGTCCCTTGTGTTTTTACTTTGCAGTCACGCTGTCCAACATTACCCAGCTGGTTCTGAGTCACAACAAGCTCACAAGTAAGTTCTGACTGTTTATCTGTTTTATTCAGCTTTGAAGCAAGCAGACATAGACCCCATCATGTCCCTTCAGTCTTCACCACGTTGACAGACAAATGTCTCAACCAATATTCCCCAAACATTTTTGGATCACTGAGCAACAAAAAAAGTGCAACTTCTGCCGAGGTTTACAGTGAACACTGAGGCTGTACCCTTACAGTTTTAGACAGTAGCCAACAGCTATTGTGGCTATTTGAGTACAACGTATGCCTACCAACAAACCAATGGAGCAAATCTGATAAAATGTTCACATGGAAATGGCTTTTTATTTCTATGATATAGCCTATATGCAGGCCTACATTGCTTGACACTTTTTTAAGGCTTGACATTAACACCATGGGCCATTTAGGTGACTGTAAATTGCATTGTATTGTGTTGGATGATGCTAGAAACCACGTTACAAAATAAAATGTATTATTATGACCATACAGCGAATTAGACAATGTGGGCTAGTCCTCTGCATATTGGCTTATTTGCGTATTCAAGCCTGTCTCAGTGACGCGCGTCTCTGATCTGAAAAGAGCATTCACTTGTGGTTGATTGAACATTGGTCTCAATCCTCGTTTCTGTCCAATTTGGACATACTCTGAGTGTACAAAACATTTGGAACTGCTCTTTCCATGACAGACTGACGAGGTGAATCCAAGTGAAATCATTGATCCCTTATTGATGCCTTTGATGACTTTTTAAATCCACCTCAGTCAATGTATATGAAGGGGTGGAGACTGGTTAAAGAAGGATTTTTAAACCTTGAGACAATTGAGACTATGGATGGATTATGTATGTGTGTCATTCAGAGGGTGAATGGGCAAGACAAAAGATTTAAGTGCCTTTGAACGGGGTATGGTGGTAGGTGCCAGGCGCACTGGTTTGACTGTGTCAAGAACTGCAACGCTGCTGGGTTTTTTACACTCAACAGTTTCCTGTGTTTATCAAGAATGGTCCACCACTAGGGTTGGAAACTTTCTGGTAAATTTCCATGGGAAGTTAAGCCCTGGAATTTTGGGAATTTTGCTTAAATTCATCAAAAAAAGTTAGCTTATAACAGTTAACCTTTTTTGTGGGATACGCACAAGGCATTTCTAGGTCTTGTGGCATATTTTGGTGAAACTATCCCCAATTCAATGTAATTGCAACCCTCTGCATGCACAGTGCATTCTTCCATCACATGTGCAGCTGATTCTCAAGATCTTACACACTAATGAGATGCTATTGAGCCCACACTACTACACTGTCTGAGCCAAGGACTGTATGCTTTCTGGTAAGTTTTGATTATAATACATGATTTTGTGTTAACTAGTAAATAGTAGCCTACAGCAAAGAGTGTTTTAAATCATTTCTAACTTGTTAACAATTTCTGCTAGTTAGTTTAGTTTTTGCTACCATGTGGTTTTTAAGAGTGTTGGCAAGAGTGTTAATTCACCTGTTTCCATACATGTTTCATTTTGAAACATTTATCTTACAAAGGAGTTGTTTAATCTAACTGCTTACCTATTTATCTGTACATGGAATTGTATTTGTAATGTAATGTAGAAGGAAAAGCTGTGTACATTTGCAAATATGTGAAGAATGCAACAAAGATGCAGAATCATCTGGCCAAGTGCATAAAGTTCCCTCAGTGCTCACAACAAGCAACCTCTGACAAAAGTCCCTCTATTTCTATTTGAGGTGAAAATGATTAATCTGACACCTCGATAGCAACAGATCATGGTCCTCCTGGAATCAGAAGGTTTTTTTTTACTCAATGGAGGAACGTAGTCAGAGAAATGCTGAGGAATGTCTTGCTCAAGCTGTGTATGCAACTGGTTTACCTCTGATGTTCACAGGCAATGTGTATTGGAAGAGATTTCTGAAAGTTCTACGCCCAGCATACACCCCCTCCAACCAGACATGCTTTATCTACTAATTTGCTGGATGCAGAGTTCAACAGAGTTCAAGTGAAGGTCAAGCAAATCATTGAGAAAGCAGACTGTATTGCAATCATCTCTGATGGGTGGTCGAATGTTCGTGGGCAAGGAATAATGAACTACATAATCTCCACCCCTCAACCAGTATTCTACAAGAGCACAGACACAAGGGACAACAGACACACCGGTCTCTACGTTGCAGATGAGCTGAAGGCAGTCATCAATGACCTTGGACCACAGAAGGTATTTGCACTGGTGACAGACAATGCTGCGAACATGAAGGCTGCTTGGTCTAAAGTGGAGGGGTCCTACCCTCACATCACACCCATTGGTTGTGCTGCTCATGCATCAAATCTGCTCCTCAAGGACATCATGGCACTGAAAACAATGGACACACTCTACAAGAGAGCCAAGGAAATGGTTATGTATGTGAAGGGTCATAAAGTTATAGCAGCAATCTACCTCACCAAGCAAAGTGAGAAGAATAAGAGCACCACATTGAAGCTGCCCAGCAACACCCATTGGGGTGGTGTTGTCATCATGTTTGACAGTCTCCTGGAGGGGAAGAAGTCTCTCCAAGAAATGGCCATATCACAGTCTGATGATATGGACAGCCCCATCAAGAGGATCCTCCTGGATGATGTATTTTGGGAGAGAGTGGTAAGCAGACTGAAACTCCTGAAACCTATAGCAGTAGCCATTGCACCTATTGAGGGAGACAATGCCATCCTGTCTGATGTTCACACTCTGCTTGCAGATGTAAGAGAAGAAATCCGTAATGCCCTGCCCACTTCACTGTTGCTCCAAGCAGAGCAAACTGCAGTTCTAAAATACATAAAGCGTGAAGACTGCTGCCTGAAGCCCATACACACTGCAGCGTACATGTTGGACCCCAAGTATTCTGACAAGAGCATCCTGTCTGGTGCAGAGATCAACAAGGCCTATGGTGTCATTACTACTGTGTCTTGCCACCTTGGCCTGGATGAGGGCAAGTTTTTTGGCAGTCTGGCGAAGTACACTTCTAAGCAAGGGCTTTGGGCTGGAGATGCAATATGGCAGTCGTGCAACAGATCTTATCAGCCACCTGGTGGAAGGGACTTTGTGGATCTGAGGCTCTTTCCACCGTTGACACCATCATCCTTGCCGCCTCAGAGCGCAACTGGTCCTTGTTTGGGAACACACACACCAAAGCATGCAACAGGCTGACCAATACAAGGGTTGAAAAATTGGTGGCCATCCGGGCAAATTTTTTTTTGTTTGTGCTTGACAATGAGCCATCCTCAACAAGGTTGGAAAGTGACAGAGTCTAATGTTCAAGAGGTGGACATTGAAGAGGTCTAGGGAGAAGACATGGAAGCCTGAGAGGAAGACAACCAAAGCTTTATTTTCTAGACTATCATTTTACAGATTTGTTGAAAAACGTTTTTGGGGAGATCATTGGGGATCATTCAATATTTTTTTTCTGTTGGAAGGATTTTATAATTTGTGGTTATGTCTACTTATGGTTTATATTTCTGTCTCCATATGATATGGTAAATATATCCAATGCAAAAAACATCTACATTTAATGGTATTAATTGTAATATATTTCCGTTAATTCCCACTGAACGTTTCCACCTCTGAATGTTCCCCAAAATGTGCAACACTGTCCACCATTGGAGTCAACATGGGCCAGCATTCCTGTGGATCGCTTTCGACACCTTGTAGAGTCCATGCCCCAACGAATTGAGGACGTTCTGAGGGCAAAAGGGGGTGCTACTCAATATTAGAAATAAGTTCCTAATGTTTTGTACACACAATATACACATGGTCAGTGGCCAGGTTATTAGGTACACAACCCAGTTCCCAAAAATAGTTTCCTCTTGCATACAGTGAGTCATGTGGCCGTGGCTTGCTATATAACGCAGCAGACATGCATCAAGGCATTCAGTTACTGTTCGATTGAACGTTAGAATGTGCAAAATGAGTGACTTTGAGCACGGTATGATCGTCGGTGCCAGGCACGTCGGTTCCAGAATCTCAGAAATGGCCGGCCTCCTGGACTATTCACGCACTACTGTCTAGGGTTTACCGAGAATGGTGCGACAAACAAAAACATCCAGTCAGCGGCCGTCCTGGGGGTGAAAACAGCTCGTTGATGAGAGGTCGAGGGAGAATGGCAAGAATCGTGCCAGCTAGCAGGCGGGCCGCAAACTGGCAAATAACGTCACAGTACAACAGTGGTGTGCAGAACCGTATCTGGGAACGCACGTCTCGTCAGTCCTTGTCACGGATGGGCTATTGCAGCAGACGACCACACCGGGTTCCACTCATACCAGCTAAAAACAAGAAGCCTCTCCAGTGTGCATGTGATCACCAACACTGGACTTAATAAACTTGCCAACTTCAAAGAGTGATTTTTACTATAATGACATACATATAGAGCTATAAATGGGAACTCATCATGGGTGTGGAATCCTGCGTAATACCACTAGAGGGCACACTTGTGCTGTAGTACTTAGGTTAAAGGCCCACTTTCCCAGATGAGCATTGGAGACCAAGGCCTTTGTAGTCAGATTGAAAGACAACAATTTCGCTTGAGTCAATTTCTCTGCGTTTTAACTGGGGATGTTTGACTAAGTATGCATTTAGTTGAGGATTTTTATTTAGGATCTAAAAGCCTAGGGTTCATAGTGTTATGACTAGTTAAAGAAGAACATAATTTAAGTTGCTAATATGGTTTATATTACGTTGTTACTGTATTGTTATTGCACTAATATGACATAAAGCCAGGTAACATAGCAACGTAATCACAAAGAGTGAGGCAGAGAATCATGTCTTTGTCTGTTAACTAGTATACCGTCTGTACAAGAGTCTGTAGTTCATTTTGGAACAAGCCCACTAGGGGTTCACGTGAAACAAATTCACATAAAAATCGCAGGATCTCTCTTGTTTTCTTCAGTCAGGTTGGGATGATATTGAAACTACTCCAGACACTAGCCACAAGTTCACACCGAAGTACCCGCGTCATGTTGGCACATTGTTTATCTCATACCGCTGGTATCTTGAGTTTCCTGTTCTGTTCCTCACCCTAATCCCCATTTAAGATGTCACACATTGAGATTAGACCCATTATACATTTCTTTCTCCATGCTATTTATAGCAGAAGATCAGAGACTTGTTTTGGGAATAGCTAATTAACATTATCATCCATGTCCATTTACCTGCAGGTGTTCCAGGTGCGCTCATCTGATCCGTCTCTTAGCGATAATGTTCATAGCTGTATCTATTTAGTTGTTACACAGCCAATCTCTGAATTGTAAATCTGGAGCTGTGGTTTATGGCTTTACTGTTTTGCCCTCTTTCCCCTCCATGGCTCTGATCTTGTCCTGCCTGCTTTTTAAAGAGCTCACAGATATAAAAGATAGCGTGCCGTCTTTTTGAACTTTTCAAGGTAGTCAGATATTACAGTGACATTTGGAAAGTCTTTCATTAGAGAGGAGGAGGAGGAAGGTGAAGAGAAGGGTGCTTACTTAGCCAAAGGTTTCCCTGGAAGCCAGTCTTAACATCTCTCTCCCCTATTACCATCAACCTATCTGATCATGAACAACTCCAGAGTGTCACAGGGTCCCCATGCAGGCCACACTAACCCGAACCCAGCCTCCTCTTCACACACACTTAATACCACACACTTAATTAGTATTCCACACTTAATACCACACACACACACATACATAGCCTCCTCTTCACACACACTCAAGGCACACACACACACTTAATACCACACACTTAATTAATATCACACTTAATTAATATCACACACTTAATACCACACACTTAATTAATATTCCACACTTAATACCACACACACACACACATACATAGCCTCCTCTTCACACACACTAAAGGCACACACCCACTTAATACCACACACTTAATACCACACACACACACACACACACTATTCTCTCTCGCGTGCTCTCTCTCCCTCTCATTTATCTCCATTGAGACTAGCAATTAAACACAATTAAGCATAAAAGTGTTATTTGTAGTACGAAATCGTATCGTCTTTAGCATACCTAAGAGTTTAACTTTACTCACATGAATACAGGGCAGGTGTAGTAAATGAATTAAGTGTTTAAAGAGATCACTAGACAGTGTTGTATGGATTGAGGCGTAGGCCAGGTCCAGTACTCTGTGACCCTATGCTCACTCTGCATTGATTCAGTGGACATTCACAGCTATTGAGACTGAGCCTGAATGGAATTGATTTTGTAGTGCGGGGTAAAGCACTGGGATGGATAGATAGAAAGAAATGGATGCTAAAAGACAGCGAATATAATACAGCAGTCTTTTAGAACTGTAGTTCAGGGCTTGGAATCGAGTCACGATTTTTCACGACTCAGGACTCCACTCTAAATCAATCAATGATGACATGGATTCAGACTGGACCGGTTGTGACATGGACATGGATTCAGACTGGACCGGTTGTGACATGGACATGGATTCAGACGGGACCAGTTGTGACATGGACATGGATTCAGACTGGACCGGTTGTGACATGGACATGGATTCAGACTGGACCGGTTGTGACATGGACTTGGATTCAGACTGGACCGGTTGTGACATGGACTTGGATTCAGACTGGACCGGTTGTGACATGGACTTGGATTCAGACTGGACCGGTTGTGACATGGACTTGGATTCAGACTGGACCGGTTGTGACATGGACTTGGATTCAGACTGGACCGGTTGTGACATGGACTTGGATTCAGACTGGACCGGTTGTGACATGGACTTGGATTCAGACTGGACCGGTTGTGACATGGACTTGGATTCAGACTGGACTGGTTGTGACATGGACTTGGATTCAGACTGGACTGGACTGGTTGTGACATGGACTTGGATTCAGACTGGACTGGTTGTGACATGGACTTGGATTCAGACTGGACTGGACTGGTTGTGACATGGACTTGGATTCAGACTGGACTGGTTGTGACATGGACTTGGATTCAGACTGGACTGGTTGTTACATGGACTTGGATTCGGACTGGTTGTGACATGGACTTGGATTCAGACTGGACCAGTTGTTTTGGTTGTCTAAGTCTCTCCCTGGTATACAGTAATTCAACATAATACGAAGCTTTAGTTACAGACTACGGAGATTACACATACAAACACACTGAGCACAAACACACTTAGGTGCTGATATTTATGTGATTCGTTACTGCGACTTTATTGCGATTTGATCTTCCAATAATATTGCTCACAGAGAGTGAAGAGAGCATGGAAAAAACATTCAGTCGGAAATGAAAGTGCTGAAAACAAACATATTGGCTCCCTATTTATAAAGAAGAAGGCTATAGGATGACAAATGCAGGCGTTTTGGCGCAGGTATAGCTGACTTGTGCTAGGTAACGATACCTATTAAAAAATAAAAAATAAATGTAGCGATATAATATCGTCCTAAATAATATTGCGATAATTTATCCATTTTGTATCACCAAAACGCACATCCCTCAAAGAATATAGCCTGTTGTCCCTGTGATAAGGTAACAATATGCCAACGGCACATTCAGTCACACTGATCTCCCCAGGGACATTCCTGTCAGGTACACCTGGCCTGTTCTTATTGTGTACACACCGTCCGCCCCCCCCATCCCTTCCTTACCACCGCCCCCATTGATCAGGCCTCTAATCGGATAGAGGCATCGTCTTGTTATCTCCCCATCGATCTCTGTCCACCTCTCAAAGGGATGAGAGGGGGAGGAATGGATGAGAGGGGGAGGAATGGATGAGAGGGGGAGGAATGGATGAGAGGGGGAGGAATGGATGAGAGGGGGAGGAATGGATGAGAGGGGGAGGATAAAGGTGAGAGGGGAAAATAGGGCGATGTGTAGGGTACAAAAGAAATGTCCTCATGCTAAATGGTCCCGTCATTAAAATGTCAAACCTCTGCCCTGGGATGCTCATCAGATCATTATGTCAGGGTGGATCACACTGTACCATCAGCCTGACTAGTGGGTCTGCAGGTGGTCATAGTTTCACTCCATGGTTGTATGCTTAAAGGGTTGAAAGAGTAATGTGTTCAATAACAATTAAAAGGCTGGGAGGAAAACATACTGGTGGTCTGTATTGTTATTTGATTCTCTCTCCCTCTCTCTCTCTCTCTCTCTCTCTCAGCCATTCCTGCCAACGTTGCTGACTTGAAGAACCTGGAGGTTCTCAATGTGTTCAACAACCAGATAGAGGAGCTGCCCACTCAGATCAGCAGCCTGCAGAAGCTCAAACACCTCAACCTCGGGTAGGCCCACCAAAATGTTTTTTTTTTTCTTCTGTGCACTCGTTTGTGTGCGGATCTTGAGCGTATGCCTGTCCTTCATCCTCATTCCAAGCTCACCAAGCCTACATTGTCAGGTGTCTGGTGAGAGGAAGAGAGAAAGGGGGAAACAGTTTATTTTTATTTTATTTTAACACTTGTTTATTTGCGGGTGTCTCTTCCCCTCAGGACATGGCTGTGCTCAACTGACGTGCTTCTGTCGGGGCAGGGATCCTGTTATTTTCTTATCTCCGTTTGTGACACAAATCACTTCATCCCTGTAATTTACCCACACAGTACGACTGGCCTTAACGCTTTACCCCTCACTTCACATAGTGGAATAAACCACTATCGACCAGCATGCACTCATTTATCCTAGAACAATTTAGATCACACGTCTGTCTAATCAGTGTAAGAATACGGGCGTATGCCATCTGTGTCCCGTTGTGGGTTTCTGTCCACTTAAAGGAGGAACAACCTGTTTTCTCTTCCATTGTTTCCTACTCTCATCCATCGCTCGACATTAATGATTTCCTTTTGTCCGGGACAATTATAAAAAAAAAAAAAATAGTTGGATAAGAAGAATACAGAGTAAAAAGTAAAGTATAATTAACATTAACGTCTGAAGACTTGATTCTGTCGACATCCTCGAGGCTCTGTTCGTTCAGACCTAGTGGTCACAAGAGTGAAGGACACTGCCTGTTGCGCCCATTAACCACCTTGAATCTGAGCAGAGGCGGTCAGCATTTTGAAACTATTCAGCCATAAACTTAGTTGTTTAAAACCTGGACGTTTTATGTCGTTTTATGAAGCATGTCTTGTTTCAAAGTAGCCAAATTGTGACCATATAAATGTTGAGGGAATTAAACCAGCCATTGAAACCAGCATGTTTCTCATGTTCTATAGGTTTTCAAATCAACGTTCTTTTATTGTCCAGCAGCCAAAGGCGTAGTCCTAGTCATATCAGTAATCCATCATGCTAGTTGATGCATCTTTCGATTTTCCTTTTCTTCATTTCTAACGGATATTTTCATCTCTGTCTCGTGAAACTGCTTGTGCGTGGGTGCGCTTTTGAGAACAGTGTTTTTGGCTAATTGCATTTTGGAACATTCGCAAAAAGCCTACAGCCACGTGCACATTGTTGAGCTTATGATATGAAGAAATAAAACTCTATCAACATTTTTACGCTTTTTTTTGTTTTTATGTGCAATGGTTGTATCAATTTTGGATCTTTCGTCCAAGAACTTTCCCAGAGACTGTTTTGAATGGTAGACATTTAGCCAAGGGTAGCTAAACATTCTCCAGGAGAGCCTTAAAGGGGCAGTGTTGTGTTCAGAGACAGTCTTGAATATGCAACGAAGCCAATAGGCAGTGTAACCTACATTTCTGTCTGATTCTCTATGGTAAAAAAATATAGTAATGCATTTGATTTTGTAGAGTGGTTCCTTGCATCATACAATGATGTCAAAATGGTGTTACAGACCATTTTTCACTTTGGGACAAGTGCCTTGAGTTTTTGGACAAGTAAAAAATCTGTCCTACTTTTCAACCGTTCAACAGCTAGTCCTACTTTAACTGGTTCTCCCCTTTTTCTTCCTGTGTTGTACTCTAGTTCAGTCACAGCCCAAAGGTGTGGAATTAACAGTTTACCAGTTATACTTTTAGCCCCAAATAATTTAGGGGGCCAGACGTTGGGGGAACCCTCCTCACCACTGAAAGATGGGGGGCTGGCGATAAGGGATTGGTCTCAATGTCACGCGGGATTACCAAAGTTTTTACAATCTCCTTCGTCGCTCTGACATTCTGCGTCTCTTATGGATTGGCTGTCAGCTGCACCGTCTCCCAGCCATAATCTAGGAAACATAAGCCTCACAGACGTATTCAGGACCCACTGTCCCTTTCAGCGCGGCGTGTGTACTCTGTACTGTGTATGTGCTGGCGCATTTGTGTGTACCTACCAACCTGATCTCATTTGTCAAAACAATCTCTGCCTCCCGACCTGTAATTGCCTTGCAAACATATCCTGGCGTCGAAGAATCAATTTGTTTTTGCTTTTCAAATCCGTCCTGAAAGCAAGGCGCTCCACTGTGTCTTTGAGATGGCCTAGCCTCGTGTGTGTGTGTGTGTGTGTGTGTGTGTGTGTGTGTTGACATTGATAATGTAATACCTGGGGACGTATAGACTGAGGCTTAAGTGGTTGGGCTCAATCAGAACCTGATCTCCGGCTAGACCCAGTGACACCTTGATCATCTCCTGAGCTCATTCTATAGAATCCTTAAAACAGTTCTGCCACTATCTCTAAGAATATGCCTAACACAAGAACGGCATGTGACCTCGCATGCTTACATGCAGTATATGAGATGACACAATACAACTGAAGAATGAGTTATTTCATACGATGTGAATGCCAGCTAGTATGACAAAAAAGATTTGACTCTGTGTTCACTGTACATCATATTGTATTTACTGTATAAATAGTGTCACAGGCTCAGGAACCCAACTTCTTAACCATTAGACCAAGAGAGAAATGTCCTCTGGTAAAACCTGATTCGTCTTAAGTCGAGAACTACCTCATAAAATGCCATTGTAAAGCTGCGGGTTGGTTTAACTCATCGTTTTCTAACTGTCACTGTGTGTGTGTGTGTGTGTGTGTGCAGTATGAACAGAATGAGTACTCTGCCCCGAGGCTTTGGGTCCCTGCCTGCTCTGGAGGTGCTGGACCTGACCTACAACAACCTGAACGAGAGCTCACTGCCTGGGAACTTCTTCTACCTCAGTGAGTCACACACTCACTGCATCGCACGCACACACATGCACAGAAGCCCAGGAAGAAACACACACACGTGCACGCACGCGTATACTCTAGTACGACTGAAACATTTCCACTATCACCACACAACGAGCGGAGCACAGCTCTTCTAACTGACTCAAGAACATCATTATGGGTCTCGTCATCTTTCCAATCAACTCTCCTCCGTTCAGTCCACCAGTCTGTTCTGGTAATTGACGCGCTCCCTCTGGTTTAAAAAAAAAAAACTGAAAAGGAAATGTCTTCAACCAAGACCTAGGGTGGGTGGGGGGGGGGGGGGGGAGAGCGGGAGAGAGACTCCCCACCTCCTCTCTCTCTCTGAGACTGCTGTGCTAGCTCGGCTAATGGCCTGTTATTTTGAAACTGATGATGAAATAATGGAAGCACTATTCACACAGCAATCAGCTCCATTTTAATCTTGCACACTGCCCCCCTCCTCCCCTCACCTTGCACACTGCCCCCCTCCTCCCCTCACCTTGCACACTGCCCCCCTCCTCCCCTCACCTTGCACACTGCCCCCCTCCTCCCCTCACCTTGCACACTACCCCCCTCCTCCCCTCACCTTGCACACTGCCCCCCTCCTCCCCTCACCTTGCACACTACCCCCCTCCTCCCCTCACCTTGCACACTGCCCCCCTCCTCCCCTCACCTTGCACACTGCCCCCCTCCTCCCCTCACCTTGCACACTACCCCCCTCCTCCCCTCACCTTGCACACTGCCCCCCTCCTCCCCTCACCTTGCACACTACCCCCCTCCCCCCCTCCCCTTACACACTACCCCCCTCCTCCCCTCGCCTTGCACACTACCCCCCTCCCCTCCCCTCGCCTTGCACACTACCCCCCTCCTCCCCTCGCCATTTAGAAAAGCTGGAGGAGGCTCCTCTGCTACGATGCCCAGACACAGATCCCTTCTAATTCTCTGCCCAAATTAAACAGCCGCTGATCAATGAATGAGGTGCATATGATTAAAGGCAGAGATACAAGAAGCAGGAAATGCACTTTCATTGTTGTTTTTAGAAGCCTGTATGTGGCTTTTTTTTGTATTTTACTTTGCTCCAAAGGATCTGCTTCCCTCGGAGTAACACGCAACCAGGAAGAATGCCTGTCTGTATGGATGTCTCCCCAAATCCCTGATGGAAGAGTAGTGTCAGAGAATCTGAAGATTACCCTTTTTGGTCTAGTCTGTCTCTGTGTGTGTGTGTGTCTCTCTCTCTCTGTGTGTGTGTGTCTCTCTCTCTCTCTCTGTGTGTGTCTCTCTCTCTCTCTCTGTGTGTGTGTCTCTCTCTCTCTCTCTCTGTGTGTGTGTGTCTCTCTCTCTCTCTCTCTGTGTGTGTGTGTGTGTCTCTCTCTCTCTCTCTCTCTCTGTGTGTGTGTGTGTGTCTCTCTCTCTCTCTCTCTGTGTGTGTGTGTGTGTCTCTCTCTCTCTGTGTGTGTGTGTGTGTGTGTGTGTCTCTCAGTGTGTGTGAATGAGAGGCAGTATGTGCTGTGGTCTTCAAATTTATGTATGTGTGTTTATAAAGACGTTTCGCTGCACCCCCCCCCCCCCCCCCCCCCCGGGCAGTAAATCTATGTTTGAACCGTGTGTGTGTCAGCTGCCCAGAGCTTGCAAACCGCTATTAATCAGCCGTGACAAGTCTTATTGATCATGCTTCGGCCTTGTTAGGACTGAAAGTCCAATGTGTGCACACACACACACACACACACACACTAACCAACTCCTGTGTAAATTTGCAGCTACCCTGCGTGCACTCTATCTCAGTGACAACGACTTTGAGATGCTGCCTCCAGACATCAGCAAGCTGGGCAAGCTGCAGATTGTGAGTAATTTATCTAAATATCTCCCTCTGAAAATCAGTGCTCTCCTTTCTCTCCCTTTGTATTGCTTGGTTGATTCAGTGTATTTTCTGTCACCTAGAACTGCCTCAATACAGGAGTGATTTAAGAGGTAGTTCACTGGCATCAGAGTGGTGGTTCCCCACAATAAGGACTTCAAGAGTAATGATGTGTTTCTCCTAAAATCCTAAAAAAGATTTTTTTATTCAGATTGTTGTAGGGAAATCATTGTTTAGTATACAGTGCCTTTTGAAAAGTATTCAAAGTATTGAATATTTCCACATTTTGTTACATTACAGCCTTATTCTAAAATTAGTATTTTTTATTCCCCTATCAATCTACACACAATACCCCATAATGACAAAGCAACAGGTTTTTAGAAATGTTTGCAAATGTATTTGAATAAAAAATGTAAATATGATATTTACATAAGTATTCAGACCCTTTACTCAGTACTTTGTTGAAGCACCTTTGGCACCGATTACAGCCTCAATTCTTCTTGGGTATGATGCTACAAGCTTGGCACACCTGTATTTGGGAAGTTCTCCCATTCTTCTCTGCAGATCCTCTCAAGCTCTGTCGGGTTGGATGGGGAGCTTCACTGCACAGCTATTTTCAGGTCTCTCCAGGGTTCAAGTCCGAGCTCTGGCTGGGCCACTCAAGGACATTCAGAGACTTGTCCCGAAGCTACTCCTATGTTGTCTTGGTTGTGTGCTTAGGGTTGTTGTCCTGTTGGAAGGTGAAACTTCGCCCCAGTCTGAGGTCCTGAGTTCTCTGGAGAAGGTTTTCATCAAGGTTCTTTCTGTACTTTGCTCCGTTCATCTTTCCCTTGATCCTGACTAGTCTCCCAGTCCCTGCCCCTGAAACCATGCTTCACCGTAGGGATGGTGCCAGATTTCCTCCAGACGTGATGCTTGGCATTCAGGCCAAAGAGTTCAATCTTGGTTTCATCAGACCAGAGAATCTTGTTTCTCATGGTCTGAGAGTCCTTTGGGTGCCTTTTGGCAAACTCCAAGCGGGCTGTCATGTGCCTTTTACTGAGGAGTGGCTTCCGTCTGGCCACTCTACCATAAAGACCTGATTGGCGGAGATCTGCAGAGATGGTTGTCCTTCTGGAAGGTTCTCCCATCTCCACAGAGGAACTCTGGAGCTCTGTCAGTGACCATCGGGTCCTTCTTCCCCGATTGCTCAGTTTAGCCAGGCGGCCAGCTCTAGGAAGAGTCTTGGTGGTTGCAAACTTCTTCCATTTAAGAATTATGGAGGCCACTGTGTTCTTGGGACCTTCAATGCTGCAGAAATGTTTTGGTACCCTTCCCCAGATCCTGTCTCGGAGCTTTACGGACAATTCCTTCGATCTCATGGCTTGGTTTTTGCTCTGACATGAACTGTCAACTTTGGGACCTTATATAGACTGGTGTGTGCCTTTCCAAATAATGTTCAATCAATTGAATTTACCACAGGTGGACTCCAATCAAGTTATAGAAACATCTCAAGGATGATCAATAGAAACAGGATGCGCCTGAGCTCAATTTTGAGTCTCATAGCAAAGGATCTGAATATGTAAATAAGGTATTTCTGTTTTTATTTTGAATATTCTAAAAACCATCAGGCATTATGTGTATATTGATGAGGAAAAAAATGTATTTAATCATTTATAGAATAAGGCTGTAACATAACAAAATGTGGAAAAAGTCAAGGGGTCTGAATACCTTCTGAAGACTGTGGATGAATATCTGCTAATGTTACACAATGTTTTATATACAGCATGTGTCAATACTTATTTTCCTCTCTTACTCCCTTTCTGTCCTTCATCTCTCCCTCTACGTCTCTCTCACTCTCTCCCCCTCTCCTCCCCTCCATAGCTGAGTCTGAGGGATAATGACCTGATCTCTCTGCCTAAAGAGATAGGAGACCTGGCCCAGCTCAAAGAACTCCACATTCAGGGAAACAGGCTCACTGTGCTGCCCCCTGAACTGGGTAACACTGATCACACACACACACACACACTATTGCACACAGACACATGTGCATGGACACGCACACTCATGCACACACACACAATCACTGTATGTGGGCGCATGTGTAGTTGACTGCTCCTCTAGTTGGCTGGCCTCTCCCAGCATCGCCCCACTGCCCTCGCCGTCCCACTGTGTGTGTGTGCGTGTGCGTGCACGTGCATGCCCCAGACGGCATGCTTCACAGATCCATGAATCCATGAACCCCCACAGAGGTCACCAGGGGTCAACCCTCTCTCTCTAACAGCCTGTAGAGTACAATGTGTGGACCCTCACCCCTGGAGGTTCTGCAGTGAAACACACTGTGGAGAGAAACAACTCAACCCAGCTCAGTTTACAAAACTGAATCTCCTATATTTTTTCATAAATTAGTAAAAAGGGAATGTCAGCCAAGACCTGAAGCGGAAGAGAGTGAGTTCAGGGAGAAGAGAAGATGGAGAGGGCTGGAGAGATGGTCTCCCTACCTCTCGCACTGTATCTCTCTCTTATTCTCTCTCTCACTCTCACTCTCTGTGTAGAGCTGATTAGACTCTCCCTGTCACGGCTCCCTAATCCCAGTCTCTCACTGTTCTGGCCTTGTTAGGGCCACAGTTACACTACCAGCCAAAAGAGAGGGTGGGAGATGGGGGAGGGAAGATTGAGGGAAGCAGGGAAAGAGGGAAAGTAATGTGGAGAGAGAGAGAGAGAGAAAGTGTTAGAGAGATGGAGGAGAAGAGTGGGGTCGGGAGAAGGGAGGGAAAGGAATGTAGACTGAGAAAGAGGGGGTAGAAAAAGAGATCGCGGGGAGGAAAAGAGGGGGATGAGGGGAGAAGGAGATAAAGGGGGGAGAGGGAGTGGCCCCTCTAACAAGGAACAGCCAAGTGCACAAGGGAAGTGCAAGTATGGGAATATAAGAGCAGGCATAGAGTAGCCACCTCATCCTGTAACCAGGGGTGAGGGATGGAGGGATGGAAAGAGGGTGAAAAGGCAGAGGAAAAATGAAGGGAGATTATTCTCTTTCTGAGGTTCCAAATGTATGTGATGTAAATCTAAACTGTATTTCACGCAGATTATTACAGTTTAGTCACACTGTAAAACCATCAAATCATTCAGTCTCTGAATTCAATCCTAGTTCAGTCTCACTGTAAAAATTCCCAGACACAACTGAAAGCGAGGAGTTGAGTAAGAAGAGCAGTGAAACTGTAGATTCTGTACAATAATAGATGAACAGCTGAACAACACTAGTTAGCATGGGGCTGCTGGTGTTGTCTGGCTCTGAACAGGCGTAACGGTTGAGTTTTGGGGGACCTTGGGGTTTTAGGCTTTAGGCCCAGACAGCTCTCTCTGTACTGGGCTAATCAGATGTGTGTTAATTGGTCTCTGAGGTGCTACCATCAACCACATTAGCACAGTGACCTGTCGCCCGCGCCACAATGTTATCAGAATGCTGTTCACTCTTTCGCCCTTTCACTCCCTCTTTCCTCACTCCTCTTCTCCCCACCCCTTCATCTCTCCACCCATTGACCTCTTCTCCCTTCCTCCCTGACACTCTTTTCTATATCTCTCTAAATCTCCTAATCTTTCTCTGTCCATCACCTCTTTCTCTCCCTCGGTCTCTCTTCAGGTAACCTGGATCTGACTGGGCCTAAGCAGGTGTTCAAGGCAGAGAATAACCCGTGGGTGACCCCCATAGCAGACCAGTTCCAGCTGGGAGTCTCCCATGTGTTTGAATACGTCCGCTCCGAGACCTACAAGTAGTAAGTAGTCTAATCTACAAACAACCCTACACCTATAGCAGCAGTGGACTCACTGACTCCGCCTACTAAGAGGAGAGAATGGTGATAATGGCTTTCATGCGTGTGACTGTCTGTGTTTGCAGTGTGTGTCGGTAGGCACTGTATGTCTCCCTCCCTCTCACCCTGGCCTTGTGGATTTCTCATGGTGTTACACCCTCGCCCTGCTCCTTCCTGGGCCCCTCAAACCTTTACTTCTCATTAGGATCAGTGACAGAGCCGGGGATGCATCTGGCCTTTCACTCCTCTTCCTCCTCTCCTCTCTCTCCTTTCCTTTCCTTCCCTCTCCTTTTCTGTTCCTTCCCTCTTTCCTTGTTCTGTCCATCGAGCTGCTGGACTGCCACATCAACGCAGTCCTCCAGCCGAGACCCACTCACTCTTATAGACCTGAAGGAGGGCATCCATTCTTCTACCGCCGGTGTACAGTACCTTTCTGTTTCTGTTGCGTTGTTCTCCTGCTCAGGGCTCTATGGATTTCCACCCAATGTCCGGTGTAAAAGGAGGATCTTTTAGGTACGAGATGGAATAGCCTTCATTTCTCAGAACAAGAATAGACTGACAAGTTTCAGAAGAAAATTATTTGTTTCTGGACATTTTGAGCCTGTAATCGAACCCACAAATGCTGATGCTCCAGATACTCAACTAGTCTAAAGAAGGCCCGTTTTATTGCTTCTTTAATCAGCACAACAGTTTTCAGCTGTGCTAACATAATTGCAAAAGGGTTTTCTAATGATCAATTAGCCTTTCAAAATGTTAAACTTGGATTAGCTAACACAACATGCCATTGGAACACAGGAGTGATGGTTGCTGATAATGGGCCTCTGTATGCCTATGTAGATATTCCATTAAAAAATCAGCCGTTTCCAGAAAAAAATGGTCACATTACAATGTCTACACTGATAAATTTTATTTCATTTTAATGGACCAAAAATTTGCTTTTCTTTAAAAAATAAGTGACCCCAAACCTTTGTGTGTGTGTGTGTGTGTGCAGTTGAAGTCGGAAGTTTACATGCACTTAGATTGAAGTCATTAAACCACTCCACAGATTTAATGTTAACAAACCATAGTTTTGGCAAGTAAAAATAAAGTGGTGATCCTAACAGACTTAAAATAGTGAATATTTACTAGGATTAAATGTCAGGAATTGTGAGTTTTTTTTTTTTTAGGTCTGTTAAGATCACCACTTTATTTTAAGAATGTGAAATGTCTGAATAATAGTAGTTATTTATTTCAGCTTTTATTTCTTTCATCACATTCCCAGTGGGTCAGAAGTTTACATACTCAATTAGTATTTGGTAGCATTGACTTTAAATTGTTTAACTTGAGTCAAACGTTTCAGGTAGCCTCAAGCTTCCCACAATAAGTTGGGTGAATTTTGGCCCATTCCTTCATACAGAACTGGTGTAACTGAGTCAGGTTTGTAGGCCTCCTTGCCCGTATACGCTTTTTCAGTTCTGCCCACAAATCTTCTATAGAATTGAGGTCAGGGCTTTGTCATGGCCACTCCAATACCTTGACTTTGTTGTCCTTAAGCCATTTTGCCACAACTTTGGAAGTATGCTTGGGGTCATTGTCCATTTGGAAGACCCATTTGCGACCAAGCTTTAACTTTCTGACTGATGTCTTGAGATGTTGCTTCAATATATCCACATCATTTTCCTTCCTCATGATGCCATCTATTTTGTGAAGTGTACCAATCACTCCTGTAACAAAGCACCCCACACAACATGATGCTGCCACTCCCGTGCTTCACGGTTGGGATGGTGTTCTTCGGCTTGCAAGCCTCCGCCTTTTTCCTCCAAACATAACAATGGTCATTATGGCCAAACGGTTCTATTTTTGTTTCATCAGACCAGTGGACATTTCTCCAAAAAGTACGATCTTTGTCCCCATGTGCAGTTGCAAACCGTAGTCTGGCTTTTTTATGGCGGTTTTGGAGCAGTGGCTTCTTCCTTGCTGAGTGGCCTTTCAGGTTATGTCGATGTAGGACTCGTTTTACTGTGGATATAGATACTTTTGTACCTGTTTCCTCCAGCATCTTTACAAGGTCCTTTGTTGTTGTTCTGGGATTGATTTGCACTTTTCTCACCAAAGTACGTTCATCTCTATGAGACAGAACGCGACTCCTTCCTGAGCGGTATGACTGCTGCGTAGTCCCATGGTGTTTATTCTTGCGTACTATTGTTTGTACAGATTAACGTGGTACCTTCAGGCGTTTGGAAATTGTTCCCAAGGATGAACCAGACTTTTTTTTTGGAGCTCTTGGCTGATTTCTTTTGATTTTCCCATTATGTCGAGCAAAGAGGCACTGAGTTTGAAGGTAGGTCTTGAAATACATCCACAGGTACACCTCCAATTGACTCAAATTATGTCAATTAGCCTATCAGAAGCTTCTAAAGCCATAACATCATTTTTTGGAATTTTCCAAGCTCAGTCAACTTAGTGTATGTAAACTTCTGACCCACTGCAATTGTGATATAGTGAATTTTATATATATATATACATACATACATACATACATACATACATACAGTTGAAGTTGGAAGTTGGAAGTTTAGAGATGAATGTACTTTAGTCAACAAGGCAAGAACAAAATCTTATTTCCAATGACGGCGTACCTACAGGGTCAGCCCCTGGAACAAATTAGGGTTAAGTGCCTTTCTCAAGGACACATTCGAACCAGCAACCTTTTGGGTTACTGGCCCTACGCTCTAACCGCTAGGCTACTTTCCGCCCCAAAATATCTGTCCCTTTTCAATGGAACAAACCAAAACAAATCTAACTTTGCATGATTGAGTCTGTGATTTTGTTGTTAGCAGAGCCAGAGCCACAGCCCAATATTGGCGGGGGTAGCCCACGAGCGGTCTTTCAATCACCCGCGAGTGAATACGCTTTTCAGTTCAGATCAGAGCCTCACGTGTGCACATTTGTTGATATTCTTTGCTAGTTAGCAAGTTGTTAGCCCAGTTATAGATAAAATCGGTCAGCAATATGTGGTTACATTGGTGGGAGCTACACAGAGACCAGAGCTAACAGCATGAAATAACACTCACAACAACAGTACAGCCCTGTCTGACGAGCCCTGGAGCTGTCAATGTCTGCTTTGAGTTACCTCTACTGTCTGTTCACTGCTTAGCCCATCTTTACTATAACTCTTCTCTCTCTCTCTCTCGTGTAATATGTTTTGCCTTTTTAAAGGAGCAGGGCCTTAAGTATTTCCTATGTGTGAATGGTAAGGCTAATTTTAGTACCCTTATAGAGGGCAGTTTTATTTTGGAGTCTTTGTTTCTGGAACAACCCAGTCAGGTCATTCTAGTTAATGTCTGTCTGTCTCTGTCTGGTTGGTTCTATTAACCTAGAATCAGATAAATTACTATGGCAGGCTTGAGGCATTAATTTAGTCTTTAGTCTGTCTGTGACTGAGGACTGGTCCAGATCGAAGCTATACATTTATGCACTTATACATTATCTATGCATTGAAACCCGTAGTTAAGTGTTAGTTTGTACTGTACTAGATGGCACAGTTTAACTAGCTTTCTCCTTTGCTGTATGTGCTGTAGCTAACTGTTGTATCTCTAGAAGACCAGAGATACAGTCTAGGTTGAGGCTACAGTGCTATGTGATCTGTAGGCGAGACATGTAGTTCCGATTAGATAGCAACATGTCTGGTTGTTTTTCTTCCCTGCTTAAGAAGAGGCTTTGGACTAAGTGTATAGCATTTCCCTGACACTGCCTTACAACTGAGGGGAGGACACCGAGAGCAAAACAGAGAGAGAGGCCCAGGCAGAGAGGCCCAGGCAGAGAGGCCCAGGCAGAGAGGCCCAGGCAGAGAGGCCCAGGCAGAGAGGCCCAGGCAGAGAGGCCCAGGCAGAGAGGCCCAGGCAGAGAGGCCCAGGCAGAGAGGCCCAGGCAGAGAGGCCCAGGCAGAGAGGCCCAGGCAGAGAGGCGCAGAGGCAATTGCAGAGACAGAACAAATCCCTCTGTTTGAATACTTTCACATCCAGCTGATCCTACATCTTCAGAGAGACCCGACCCACACACTGGAACTGATCTTCCTACACGCACTGTATGCATGCTTGTGTGTGTGTGTGTGTGTGTTTGTGTCTGAATATGTGCCTCTGTGCCCTGGTGCAATGAAATGTCTGTGAGGGTTTATCCAAAACTATGGCAGCCCACTCGACTATTGAACTGTGGTAGTTACTACAAACATACAGTATGCATCTATGCACTTTCATGCTCATAGTTACACCTTTTGTTGTAATGAAACCAACACCACTTTGTCTGTCAAGCCAATAATAGTGCACTTAGTATTCCGTTTACAAAGTGTACGTTTTCTTGGACGTTTCCCTCCGTGTTTTGATAGCCGTATGCTAATGTAGCACTGGCCATGACCGGTTTGATGCATACCAAAGCTGTCTGCGTCAGACGTTTGGTATTGAAAACTGGCATTCATGGCATACATTACGAACGACAGGTTTGGTGCACTAATCAATGCTGTCTGCATCAGTGATGATGTTAAACGCAGCTGGTCAATGAAAATGCTGTGTACCATAAATCACTACTCAGACAGGCCAAGTCAAACCAGCGTCCCTGCCTCTGAGATTACACTAGACCTCTCGCTTTATCTGTCTCATAAGTCATCTTTATATTTCCTCATTGATTTGCTGATTCGTCAAGACAAAAGTGCTGGTGAACGTTCTGTTAGAAACCTCGCTGGTGTTACTTGCCTTTATATTTGGCATTGCAGGAGACCGATGGTCAATGGTTTCCTCCTCTAATATTTTGTATTATATAGTGTATAAAGTACCCCAACTGTATCTTCCAGTTTAGTTTTCTCCTTGGTATAGAATCTATTATGAGCTGGCAAAGATGCATCAACATTTCTTCCTTCCTGTCAGTCAGCTTACGTCCTCTCCAAGAGAGAAAATAAGCATTTGCTTCCAGAAGTTTCATCCGCTTTTTCATCTAGCTTTTTTTGTTTGAAAACGTTTTTTTTTAACACTCATTTGCTACAAGTGAATAGTTTTTGTCTCTTTGAGACTATACTCAGCTGGTACATGGGCTATGCTAGTCATGGACATGGTAAACTGTAGCGCTGTAATTATGTGAAAGCACCATGAGGTGGATTTTAAATAGGCTATTCAGACAATGTGATCCTCATTCTCTGTCAGTGTGTTAACGAGGTGCAGACTTTGTGGGGGATGGTGTTATTAGTCTACTTTCACTTTACTGGTCCCCTTCTGTATGAGCTTCCTCCATTGGTGGGTGTGTGTGCGCGTGCATCAGACCTGGGTTCAAATACTATTTAGGGTTTTGAAATGACTTTCAAAGACATTTTGAAGTTAGTAGTAGTTGAATATTGAAATATATTTGGAAATACACTTGGAATTTATTGGCATGTATTTTAAAATATTCAATATTTCAAAATACAAATATTTAAATGCTCCCTTGCTTTTTGAACCAATATCTGTGTGTAATTTGAAAATAAGTATTTGGAAATAGTTTAGGCTATTTATAGGAAGTTATTTGAAAATACTTCAAAAAGAAGTACCTGATTTGGGCACATTATTTGAAAATACACAGAAAACACATTTTTAAGTAACTAATAATGAAATATGCACGTGTTTGAACCCAGGTCTGGTGGGTGGTTGGGTGTGGGTGTGTGTGTGTGGTGGTAACAGTTATCTCACATCAGACAGGTGTTAACAGACCTCCAGGTTGAGTCTGGTCTCAGAAGGATTCATATGCGCAACAGCTTCCGTCTCACTTTTCTCAATGTCCTTCAGACACCGCTACTCAAGACTCTCTATCTCTCTCTTTCTCTCTCTCTCTCTCTTTCTCTATCTTTCTCTCTTTCTCTATCTTTCTCTCTCTCTCTCTTTCTCTATCTTTCTCTCTTTCTCTCTCTATCTTTCTCTCTCTCTTTCTCTCGCTCTCTCTTTCTCTCTCTATCCTTCTCTTACTCTGCTTCCATCTATCTCTCTTTTTCCTAGCTCTCTTTCTCTGTCGTCCCTTCTGTCTCTACAACATCAGTTTAGTCCCTAGCGCGTCATGGAGTTTATTTTCATTTTTTTGCTCAAGCATTAGTCATTCTGCATGAGTATAGTCCAACCCTATCTTCACCCCACTCCTTCCATATTCTGGAAGTAGTAAGGTCTCTTCTGTCACGATCACTGCGTTCTCTCTGTGTTGTCAGTAGTATCCAGAAATAGCAGTGTTTTCTTTCTGGAGATGTTATTTTGTTATTTTCTAAAGGCCAAAACCGTAGGGCAGCAGCGGTATACTCATCAGTTTAGGAGCATATTTTTTTGAAGGAGGAGGATATGGACTGTTAATTAGCCTCTCGCTCTCTCGCTCTCTCTCTCTCTCTCTCTCTCTCTCTCTCTCTCTCTCGCTCTCGCTCTCTCGCGCTCATACAAATTGGGTATAAATGCTGTTATAATGTTTTAATTAATTGTTAGACTAATAAGAGTTTGAATTAAATACTGTACATGTTGATGATACATGAGGAGAATAGTCAGGACTAGTGTAAAGGAGCAGAGTTTGAGTTTACCACGTGTTAATGCTTTTTAAGCATGCCATTCCCTTCCCTTCGCCGCTGTCTGTCAGTCCGGCTGCCAATTATTTCTGTCAAGTTAACAAGCTCCGTATGAAATATGCATGACAGGTACACACACACACACCTGCTGTGAAACCACTACTGCTGGCTCCAGACAGAGACTGAAGCTAAATAGGTTCTAGGTGTATCAGTAAGAAAGTACTTTAAAACTATTAGGAAGTGTTCTCCCCAATGCTGTGTTGGCGTTACCATCATTAGGAACCAATCAGGGTTTGTTTGGTCTAGACACCGGTGCTCAGCACTTTACAAACCAACCCGCTGAGTCCGAGTGTGCCATCCAAATGGCACCCTATTCTCTATATAGTGCACTACTTCATGTCAGTTACTCGATTTTTAAAATTGTGTTTTTAAACCGTAGACCTCTGTGGAGTTATTCTGTAGGACTTTCGAGTTTATTTGAGTCCAACTTCAGAGTACAAAGAGAGAGGCAAGGTGATAGTTGAATTCAGAGTCATCAACACCTGATAACAACATCTAACACTTTAGTGCCATGACGGCACAGTAGGAGAGAGGAGAAAAGCTTCTCTGGTGTAGCTAACATCCCACCCCCCCCCCCCCCCAAAACACACACACTTTACCTTTGCATATTTTATCAGCTGTTTCTGCATGGCTACCCATTGTTCATTAATTCTGCTGAATGTGCTCAGAAGAGTTTTCAGACTTTCATTTTTTCCTAGCTAATTATATCCATGCATTAATAGATACGCCCTGCCTCACTGACATGGGTGCACAGGGGCCCACCGGCTACTGGGTACGGCTGCAATTTGGCTCTCTGCTCCCTCTGTGACTAGTGAGTCTGGAGCTGATGAGTTAGCAGTGCAGCTGTCAGTGTCTGAGGCTGGGAGAGACAAAGGCAGGCTGGGGAAATGGCTGATGAGCTATAAGCAAACGTTGTCAATCTCATTACGGACTGAAGCGGTCAGAGTTGAAACCTAAACGTCCAAAATCTACTGTATATTCACCGATCGAGAGTTTGGCGGTCAGGAAGCATAACACTGCTCTTCTGTGAAGAAAGATGACAATATGCGGAGGTGGAGGAGGAGGAGAGATGACTTGGCGTGTTATTGTCTCGTAGTGGCAGATTGCAGATCGTTTCCCACACTGTTCGACACTACAGACCCTGTATAGTATACAACCACAGTACATCAGACCCTGTATATAACCACCACAAACCACAGGGGTAGAGAAAACTGTCCAGCTCCCTGCCTCAGCCTAAATCCATAGTGACACGGCCACAGGAAATCCATGGAGAGGCTCAATGAAACTAAATGACAATAATTAAGACGCATGACAAACGAGCTGTGCTCGCGGCCTATGACAGATCTCCGTTCCTCTCCTACTCGCCTCCCTGCCTGCCCGCATCGTTAGCTGTAACCTTAAGGATGATCGAACAGTCTATTGTTGCTGACTGACCAGCCCACTGCTATGCCTACGTGTGGCACAGACCCAAGAGGGTAAGAAAAATGTAAGATATTCTACCTCCACGCATTTACACAACTCATTGCACCAACGTATTGTAATGCGTATACCCCTGAGAGAACCAATGACCCTAATGTAGATCCTTGAGAGTCGTGTATCTTTCTAGGCTATTAGTGCAGGCCTACTACTGGGTATATGAGGTTGTTGGACTGTATTTGTGCCATTATAAGTGGATGACTACTTCGTTAATAATGCATGCTGTACAGAGGCTACTTTGTGTTATTGTTACATCATTGATTTCTCTTCCTCTCACAGGGGCCTCGATCGTGCTGTTCGGAGCCCTCGATTGGCCCCTTGTCCCCATTCATTGCGGGGACGGAGAGAGAGAGAGGATGAGAGAGGTGGGAGAGAGACAAGGCCCCTGTATGTTTGTCCTTTAATGAGGCGTCTGATTGATAACCTGTAGGAGGCCCCTGGCCACTCAGGGGCCCGTGTTATAGAGCTGTCCTCAAGGCCCGGCTAATGAGAAGTGATAGTGCTCCAATGATCTCTCGCCCAATCTGACCTGACCTATAGATACGGTCTTCTCTGAAATTTGCTATGCTGTGATATGTGGACGTTTTTACCATATTAACCTTAGTTGAATGTACTGACTATAAGTCGCTCTGGATGAAAGTTTTAGCTAAATGACAAAAGAATGAGTTTGTACGTATTTGTAGGTACCCTATGACTTTAACTTGTTATAACTAGAGCAATTGATAAAAAAGGTAGATGTTGCTTTCTCTCAATAGTATATAATATAACTGAAATGAAACGGCATCCCGGGTGGTGCAGCTGTCTAAGGCACTGCGTCGCAGTGCTTGAGGCGTTACTACAGGCCCGGGTTCGATCCCAGGCTGTGTCGCAGCCGGCCGTTACCGGGCGACCCATGAGGCGGTGGACAATTGGCCCTGCGTCGTCCGGGTTAGGGAAGGATTTGGCCGGCCATACCATACTTATCACAGGTATTTTGCAGATATCGTTAATTCCAATAAGTAGCCTATACTAGAGAATTTTTTTTATGAAATAAGTTTGCTAATATGTGTGATTGTTAATGGGGATAATTGATGGGAACAAGAATCAAACTGCTAGTAGTAGTTTAAAGGATCATAAAATAAACAAGGGTGCACATTGTTCTAAACATATCTTTCTATTTATGGTTATTGCATCATTTGAGGTAATTTATTGCGATGTGGATTTTTGTCCATATCCCACAGATCTAATACAGGACATCTCATATCAGATCAATGACCCATGGTCCTGCACAATTATCAAGAGATATCATATAGACACACACACACACACTGGCAAGTGCCTTGATTGTTTAAACCGTGTAAAATAGAAAGCCTTATAAGGAGTCTCTAGGACCACACCCGAACCTATTAAGTTCTCTGGGCTGCTTTCCACCATTTAATGGCCCTAACTGTTTGCAAGGGTCCTATCCAGTTCCCTCCCCTCTCCACTCACTGCAATGCTATGGGAAATCTTTGTGTTTTATTCCGAGACCGAACTGCTGCCCATGTACAGTAGTAACAAGACTCTGGTCGGCCCTCATTGATTTGCGTTGTATGTATCCCTTCTTCCTCTTGGGCTCTGGCCTCTCCAGTGAACAACAGACTGTGACAGAACGAGGGAGGGAGGGAGGGAGGGAGAGGGAGGACTGAGCACACACAAAGAGGAGAAGGAGGTGTAGGAAGGAACAACAGAATCAACTAATTTTAAATGACATACCCACAGTAGAAAATAATGAGCTTTCTTCACTTGGACATTTTTGCCAACACATGGCTAACCAAAGTCAAATGACGCACCTGTGTGTCACATGGTGACGTCATTTAGAATGTTGAATAGTTCCCTGTGTGTTTATTCTAGAGACGTACCGTTTCTTGTAGTGGCTGCAGCTCAACCCCGTCCATCCTCTGATATAAAGTTTGTGCCTATTCCATAAAATGTGGATTGTGAAAGCGGCCTTTTTCTACACTTGAGAGGACTGGATAAGAAAATCGTTGTGGACAATTGTCAGTAAACCCCAAACCGGATGAGCTACAAACTAATGTCACCAATATCAAAAAGGGAGATTCTCACAAACATGAAGGTGTTTGTTGTTTGGCTCTACGACATAAACAAGCTTTTCAGCAGTCGTCTGAAGGTAACTCTGTAACGGTCTGTAAAAATAGCAAACAGTGCAAGGGGGTCAAATGTGCCAAAAATAAATAACGTGACCAAACATGGGTCTAAACATTGGATCTAAGTTTTCTTATTTCTCCGTGCAGCATGAAACGTGTAGACTTTGCCGCAATGCTCTCTGTCGGGGCCCGCCGGTTCTGGGGAAAGCAGCTCTCTAGCCTAGAGCAGAGAAACAATTGCATGCTGTTCAGGTGGCATGATAGCGCATAGCTCTGCTGTATCCCTCTTTTCTCCCCCGTGTCTACCCCATGGTTCCTCACCCCCTCCCCCATGTCTACCCCATGGTTCCTCAGTATTCCACTCATGTTCCTCTGCCATGTCATTCCTCTGAGACTGTCAGAAAGAGAGCGAGGGAGGGGGCTGTGGATTGATGGATGGAGGGAAAAGGGGGGTTGAAAGGAGGGTGGGAGAGCGAGGGGGAGGGATGGATGGGAGGAGGGATGCGTTGTTGATCCCACCCCTCCTTCCTCCCACCTCTCCCCTCCCTCCACCTCATCAGACCAATGTAAAACAAGACCAATTAACTCCTGGAACAGTCTTGTTGTGTTTCTGTCAACACTGATCCTTCTGACAAGCCCTGGTTTGATCAGCTTCTATCTGCATGTCTCAGTGGATAATAAACCAACTCTACCACGCCTTCAGATGACTCCCAACAACCTCACACACAGTCAGGCTACATCAACTACGTTACACTGTATGCTCTCCACACCGTAACAGTCATCCTGGGAACAGAGTGGACTCTCATAAATAAGGTCAACGCTGTTGAATGGTCACTGGCATGAGAGACTGAAAACAACATTTTTTGTGTAACCTTGCAAGGTTTCAAATGACATTTGTAAGACCCGATGTGGTCTTACAAACCTTTCATGAGACATTATATTGTTGTAAACACTCATGACATCTTATGTCAAGCTCTAAGTCATCTTTATAACAGCCCAATGTAGGCATTAGTATGCATTCAAATGAAATGTTACTGTATGTGTTTTAACTTGACAACGGGGTCATTTTTGTGAACGAATATATAAACGCAACAATTTCAACGATTTTACTGAGTAACAGTTCATAAGGAAATCAGTCAATTTAAATAGATTCATTAGGCCCTAATCTATGTATGGTTGGGCCTTGAAGGGCACAGTCCCAACCACTGGGGAGCCAGGCCCAGCCAATCAGGATTTGTTTTTCCCCACAAAAGGACTTTATTACAGACAGAAAAACTCCTCAGTTTCATCAGCTGTCAGTGTGGCTGGTCTCAAGACGATCCCAAAGGTGAAGAATATGGAGGTCCTGGGCTGGCGTGGTTAGACGTGGTCTGTGGTTGTGAGGCCGGTTGGACGTACTGCCAAATTCTCTAAAATTATGTTGGAGGTGGCTTATGGTAGAGAAATTAACATTCAATTCCCTGGCAAAAACTCTGGTGCACATTCCTGCAGTCCGCATGCCAATTGCATGCTCCCTCAATTTGAGACGTTTGTGGCATTATGTTTGTCCCTAGCACAAGGCACACCTGTGTAATGATTATGCTGTTTCAATCAGCTTCTTGATATGCCACACCTATCAGGTGGATGGATTATCGTGGCAAAGGAGAAATGCTCAATAACAAGGATGTAAACAAATAAGCTTTGTGTGTGTATGGAATGTTTCTGGGATCTTTTAATTAATCTTATGAGACATGGGACCAACACTTTACATGTTGCGTTTATATTTACATGATAATTAGTGTACTACATTTGAAACACATCTTTATCACATTGCCCTGGCCTATACCCTAGCATTGTTCAATAATTTCTTAACTTTAGTGACTCCCTTGATCCAAAACACTCCATCATTCATTTGGGGGTATTATTCTCTCCTCTAGATAGATAAAAAAAAAAAAAAAATCTTTATGACAAAATGGATTGTTTCCTCTTCCTCTGCATCCTCCTCCTCTAAATCATCCATCAGCAGGGCGAGAGTTACAATTATGCAGAAACACAGTGGCTTGTTATGACACTACTGAGTGCTGCGCCCCACTGCATATTATTGACAAAATGAGTAAACCCGCTCTTTTAAGCAGCTCCCTCCATCAGTCATCCCCCTTCTCCGTTCCGCTAGATCTCTGCTCACTTATATACTCACACACCCTTTTTCCTCCTCTCTCTCTCTCTCTCGCTCTCTCATTCTTACCTGATTTCTCTATTAGTCAAGCAATATACAGAAATGTCCCCCCCGGGGGATTAATAAAGTATCTATCTATTTATCTATCTAAAACAACATAGACCATGTGAATACATTCCAATGGTAATTCTGTGGCTTTATGCCTGAGTCTGTCCCTGCTCTTTGTCATGGTAGCGAAGTGGTTTTGATGTCCAAGTAGAAAGAGAACTATATCTCTTAGTACCCTGGTTCTTCCAGACACTGGGGGCCCCCAGGGGCCAGTGGAGTGGCTCCTAGCCCCCAGCCAACCCCCTCCTCATGGGCCAAAGCACCACGCCTGGCTGGGCAGCAGCTCTGGTGGAGGCAGGGGAGGACAGCCGCTTCCTAGCCCCAGGAGGGGGGGCCTGACACCGAGTCAAACACAGAGAGATGTGACTGTAGAGCTAGAAGATTCCAGGTTCTTCCATCACACAGTGACAGACAGGGGATGTCGGAATCTAAAACATATTTTTTTTTAAGTTGAATTGATGGCCCAGAAAAATATTTTTGGCACTATCCAAGGTTGAGTTTGGCCACACTTAAAAAAACATATTGGTGTTCTATTTGAAGGTGTGTGTCGCGTGCCGGCATGCATGCATCCTTTGGTGTGTGTTTCTGTCCGTCATCCAGATGGTTGCTGTGTTATCCCTCACAGTAGGGGTTAGTTAGAGCAAGAAGCTGCAACATCATTTGTTTATGCTGATAGACAGTAAAAATATTGCTCTGTCAAAAGTGAAAT